>CM074515.1:30542800-30795708 GCA_037379345.1 Perna viridis
GGTTTCTACATAGACAGCCTCGTAAGTGTGGCTAACAAAATTTGAATATGGTCCATTCAAATACACTGAATCCACATTATTTGTCCATGCCAGTGTGGCTAACACAAATTTTCTAGCATTAACACTAATCAGAGATTTTTTTCCCATACAAAACACATTTTTTTCCAACCACAGTGGGAAAAAGACATTTCTGTGAAGCTATGTCTTGATTCTACTAATATAATTTCACATGGGCTTAGTGGTCAGTATGGCAGGTGTGGCAACTCCATAATTTTCACATGAATGACACACTGCACATAAACTGTATACTAAAAATTAAGAACATTTTGAATTTAGGTTTTAACATCAAAATACAAAGGAGAAAATCTGTAACTCTCTCCTTGTAACAAACTGTACTCTAACTAGCTGTGCCAATACCAATTCAGGAGCTAATTTAACTCACCGATGCACTATTTAGTTTTCAATGTCCTCTAAATTAAAAAAGTAATTTTTTTCCGCTACAGTGTACCAGCGAAAATCAAGAAATTTTCCTAAAATTCAAAAGTACCCATACACAAATAATTTGTAAAATAGATCAGCAGCAATCTAATAAAAAACCGATCTCGCAGCTCACACACGACATAACAGAAAAACGGGAGCTGCGAGATTTTTAATTAGATTGGATCAGCAGTGACAATAAAGAATGGAGTCTTGGAATTGTCATGTCATACCTATTCCTTATCTAGCTAACACGAGTAATAAGATTTAAATCTCTAGTTATCTAAAGGATTACGGAATTCTAATCTCAAATTAAAACTAAATTGATATATAAATACATATGTTGGTGTCACACTAGGGATGAATACAAATAGTATGCATGAATAGCTAAGCTTTTCTACTTACATGTAAAATATAAAAAGTCCAATATTATACATACATGTATTCTATTACCATAACATCTTTCTTGAAATGAAAGATTCGTGTTTTTCTTTTTTTAACATTAAAATATTCCTACATGTAGACCCCATGTCTGTGTGGGAAACATTAAAAATTAAATATTTAAAAATCTAAATGTGTCTTGCGCACATGCTGAACAAAATAATAGTGTGCAGTTTCTACTTATTCACCTTCAGTCAGATCTTGAATTAAAACATTTTCTTTTTTTGCAGTCATGATAGTTAATTCTGCATTTTGTACAAAATAACTGAGAAATATAAAGTTTCTACAAATTCATAAGAAAATTTGCATTCCTTCAGCCATGTATTGAATTAAAATAACACATTATTTTGAAGGTAAAATTCATATTTTAACATGTTCAGCAAAGCACATATGCTAAAACATCAAATCACACTATTTCCAGAGGAGAGATATTTTAAATCACTCCCCATCTGAAGGAGAATCTATTAAAAGGGATGGTCCACATACATGTATTACTAATGTTTATCGACGTATAATCATTGACAGTTAGTAAGCACACAAGATAGAAGTGATAAAAAAATGCAAATACATGTAACACCATGCATGGTGCTTAAGTAAAACACAATTTCATTCCTGTGACTCTATGGCAAAAACAGAAATCCCTAAGAGCACTGTTACTAGTAATATTCACATGTAATCTAAATTTTTATGGGCTCTTCTAGTTAAGTGGATTTTTACATTCATTGAATAAAAAGCTCTATCATTTCCAAAAGCCACTGAAACTAGAAATAATGTGAGAATAACTTACTTTAAATGATATAAAATATATAACTAGTCATCTCCCTTTGAATCCTCTGACAGTAACTATATTCCTCAGTGCATATGATGCCCAACCTAAATCCTATCAAGTTTCATTAAAATTCCTTTTGTGGTTTAGGAGGAGTTGTCCTAACAAGAAATTTTGACAGACAGACAGACAGGGTGATTCATCTATACCCCCAAACTATGTTTGTAGGGGTATAACAAATATGCGAATCATTTGTCAATACAAAGTATTCCTACATGTACACATGTATCACCAATTAACTACAAGTACAATTTGTACCTTTTAACTCCTACATGTAATTAAGCTGGTGGTTAAAGCTTGAGACTGCAAATTTGAATAAAGCCATCTTGGATTTAAAAAATTTTAAATCCAAAAATACATGATCCTGGCTGTACAAGATAAATCAACCTGATTTGGTAAGAATTTAGTTAAAGAACAGTGTGCAATTTCCCCTGCCAAAACATATCCTAGAAATTCATTGTTGTAAAATCTGGTATCAATTACAGGTAGATCAGAATCAACTCAAAAGTGTAAGATTAAGAAAATTAACAAGGTGTGTTTCTAAGTGACTACATCCCTTAAAAAAAATGTGAGCAAAGCTCACTAAAAGATACCCCTCGCTCCCTACCCCAGAAACCATATGGTCAAAATATAAACTAAGTTCTCAAACAGGAAGCTAACACTGCTTCAGTGTGAACAGAATCCCACAATATGGCATAACTACATTGTACATACAGCTCCTTTCAAAATATTATGTGGCTGTGATAAGTACAAGAATGTAGTTGTGCAGAGAAAACTGTAATGAAAGAATTTCTGACAGACAGACAGACACCATGATCACTATATACATTCCTCAAAAAAAGGGGGTATAATAAAATCTTTTACTGAAAACAAATCCAGTTAACTAGAAGATTGAAGCAGTAAAGGGAATAGTCCACCCATTAAAGAGTTTATACAAAGTCCTACAAAATACAATTGATACATGCCACATTGGCTACTCACTTTAAACCCCTGAAATATGAGAAAAATGATTATAATCTAAATTCTAGCAATGTAGTTAGTTTCATAATACCTTTTGTGGTTTAAAATTCATGTAGCGTGTTCAGAGCATTTTTGGTGGCTTCTCACCAGGCATGCATGCTTACCTTTCCAGAGCATTGGATGTCACTTACCATTTCTGTAGGATTTCATATTTTGAGTGTTTTTAAATATCATTGTATTTTATTCTGTTGTTTACAATGTGTATGTAAATGCATCGTCCCTGTTTCCTGTTTTCAATTTTTTACCATGTACATGTACATAGATTTTGACCTCTCTAAATTGTCATTCTGTCCTAATGCTTCAGTATACATGTACATATATTTTGCCATTAATTACATGTACTTTGCCATTACTCAATAAGTAAGTGTTTTGTATAAGCCAACTTATTTCACAGGTATGTACAATGTATCAAGATGTTTTCTAAATACATGTACATGTAGTTACAGAGCTTTAACATTTTAGAATTTCAAAAGAAACAAAGAGTAATATCGATTAGAAGGACAGCTCATCAAGACCCATCATTAACCTTGCTAAAATCTTGAGTTGGAATTATTTCATTGACCTGTTGCTGCCTATTTTTTAAACAGATCTGGCTTTCCTTGGTTGTATTCAATTCAATATATTATTTTGTAGATTTAGAGCTCTACATGAAACTCCAAAAGGGGCAAATTTCTAATGATTCAGAATGTACCAAAAACCTCCTTTTGTTTATGAGCTGTCTAGTTTTGAAGAAACATGTGCAGTTGATTTGCTAAAATTATAAAATGATCAAAGAGAAAAATCTTAAGACTAAATAAAATTTGCTGATAACTGGTTGTGACTTGTATGTGACTTGACAACCCCGTAAACTTTACAATACCTGACTGTGATGCATGACAACTGTTGATACTTCTAATTCCGCCCCACCCGAGGATCTGGTGGCCTGAAGTTTTGCAACGAACCATTCTATAGCTGCCTGCTTGGCTGAAGATGAAAACTGAACAATAACCAAGGGCTGATAACTCCCAGACTTTTCGTTAACTGAGATTTTCTGTATTCTTTCTGTTGCCATTATGTCAATTGTGGTTTCTTTCTACAGTAAAAAAATGTATACATGTAAAATAATACAGTGCCTTTTTAATAAAAAAAAATGAAATGCAACTTCCTCATCAATGTGCATTGCTGTAAATGTTCTGTACATGCATGTACATTAAACATTTCATGCAAAGTTCTTGAAAGATAGTTTTTGTTGGACTCTTTTTTTTAAAATCAAACTGCCTCAATTATCAATGTATTCAAAAGGGCAGGAATACATTGTAATATGCTATAATATTAAAATACTGAAAATATGAAAATCCAATTGGGCAACAGAATTCTTATTTATTATTCATTCAACTTAAATATATATGTACAACAATTGTCAGTATTGGGCCTTAACCATTCACATGTATTAACTGATGATGAGTTTGTGTCAATAAAGTGTTTAGCATTTATTTATTCATTGTGTACCAGTATAACAAGTGCAACATTAAGAACTATATCTTCTAATAAAACCAAAATGAAGTAAAAATAATTTAACACATATATACAACTGTAGATGTACATTTGTACACATTCAATATTATGGCACAATTTCACACCGTCAACATTATGTAAGTTACAGCAAAAAATACAAGAAGCTGTCAAAGGGGTCATAAATCATCACGTCAAAATCATCACGATCTCACTATTACCTGTAACACAAAATTTTCATCAACTTCAAAGAGAAATCAGCTGTTCACATACCTGTGTATTTACCTTTTTGTGCACTTGCAAATACATTCATAGATTTAGAAAATTAAACAAACAATGATTCATTTCATCCCGGAGAAAGTTTTTTGGAATAACATTCCATTCAAATTATTATCGTGGGTGTCACATAATTTTCAATGACAGAAGACCGGGAAACGTCACAGGTGAGTGATTAGTCACTCAGGTGTAACATTTGAACTTTGTAAAACAGGTAAACATGGCCGACTTGGGACAGTTGCAGAACAGTGAAAACAAATATTATAGAAAATTAACAAGTTTAGCTGTTGAATCAATTGTTTTACCCTATCCACGATGAATTATGAAGGAAAACACACGAAGTCAGGTAAAAATTCTACTAATTTCGATTTCAAGACGGCGGGAACTCCACATGGACCGACTATTTATTAATAAAAACACAACCTGCAGGACGTTTATTTTTTATATCCACAGTAGCTTACAAAACCACGTAGTTTGATTTAAGAATAAGCATGAAGATTTTAAATGAATAGATTTAATCATGTCATGTAGAATTATGAAACTTTCATTTTTTTAGTAATTTTACATGGGTGCAGTCATACAATAAGGTCTCAGAAAGATAATTTGTAGAGTTCTGGATCAATGTAATATAGGTTGATAGACTGAAATCGTATCAATACATGCTGTTCGAAACTTTCAAATTTAGGTACAATATTAGAAGGATCCTTCTCTTGTTTGGATACCCCCTTTTTTCTTTTCAAAATAACCAATAAAAATATGTACATGTAATTTCTTCAGGATGGGGAGGCACCATTAAGGGGCCCTTGGATTTACTTATGGAAAAATTATTACCATAGGGATGAGTCTGATACTGGTATATATTGTTATGGTTGTATATAATTATTACATGTAAATTATTTTCTTATGTTTTTTTATTTTTCCCCTCATTTTATAGGGACAAAATGAGGATAGCCAGATTGTACATTTTCTTCATTCTATTTGGAGCCCATTACATGGTGCATGGATGCCCACAATCATGTACTTGTATGGGTAGAAAAACTACATGCAAACAAGCATCCAGCTTACAAGAGATTGTCTCAAAACTGGAATCAGCTATAGATGAATTAGAGATCTTTTCCACCACAATCAACTCCTTATCTCCAACTGATTTTGAAGGGAGTACTGCAAAAAATATAAAAACTCTTGTTTTGCATAACTGCTTCATTAATCAAATCTATGACAACACATTTGGAGATTTAATACATTTGGTAAATTTAAATTTAAGCCAAAATAGCATAAGCTCAATTGCAACAAATGCATTTTCAGGACTAGTCAATCTGATGAAACTTGATTTGTCATCAAACAGAATTGTCTCCCTTGGTGAAGAGTTTGTTTCCTTGATTCAGTTGCAGTATTTGAATTTGGGACAAAATTTTCTGACTGGCATCAATGCTGGAGTTTTTCGCATGAATTCTCGACTACAAACTTTGATACTTCATGAAAATAAATTGGGAAATTTACATGGTGATAGCTTTAAGGGACTCACTGGATTGAAGAACCTTAATTTGAGAAGTTGTGATTTATCAACTATTTCAAGTGATTTGTTTACAAATTTAAGGATAATTAAAAGGTTAGATGTAGGAAATAATAGAATTGTAGTTCTTCCGAAATCTGACTTTTTCATTCAAAAAGCCCAGTATCTCAGAAGTTTACTGGTTGATGGAAATCAAATAGAATCCTTAGCATTAAATCAGTTTTCTGGAATGCATTTAGATGAACTGAGAATAGGTAAAAATAGAATAAGGACAATACCACAGGGCGTGTTGGACCATTTAGATGTTGAAGAATTAGATTTATCGGAAAATGCAATTTATAGTATTCACAGAAATGCCTTTAGACCGATAGGGGCTCGGCTTAGAAGGCTCAATTTAGCTGGTAATTCATTAGGAGCTATCCCAGCTGGAAGTTTAGATAGTTTGTATAGACTGCAGTATTTGAATCTGTCAATGTGTCATCTAAATCAGTTAGATACTTATGAATTTGGACAACTACATTACCTTCAGGTGCTCGATCTATCAAGGAATAGAATTTCATACATTCCACAGCCTGTTTTAGACTCATTTAGTCGACTTTCTCAAGTCACCATTGAGCAAAATACATGGAAATGTGACTGTCACATTTTGCCATTTAGAAAGTGGTTGTTTACATCTAACGTGGGTAAAATGCATTGCACTTCTATTCATTCGCTAGAATGTCGTAATCCACAATGTTCTGCACCACCTCTGTTGGCAGGTCAAATAATACGGCTTACAGAAGAACGACAACTTAAGTGTGAAAAAATTGAAGATGGAAGTAAGTTGACAACTTCACAAGTGATAGGGATATCTGTTGGTTGTGTTATTAGTTTTGCAGTATTAATAGCCGTCATAATAATATGTATTCGTTACTCACAAGGAAAGATAAATCTATCTTGTAATGACTCTCAAATCAGCAGTCATGATTTAGGAGATAAAGACAGATCTTCACGTCCATTCCATGACCCAGATGTGGGATCCCTTGATGAATCTGACAAAAGTTTTGTAGTTCGTAAATTTTTCCATTCTATGGATCCAGAACCAAGTGCTATATCGCTAGGCTCACCTGATTTTTCTCATAAAGACTTGAAATTTTCTCAATATAGCCGATCTTATTCATCACTTCATAGTGTAGGGTATAATCCTATGGGTAGGGAGTCTGCAGTATAGAAATACATGTACAAAAGTACATGTAAATTTAGTACATGTACATGTATAAATTATGAGGATAATACTAATATCATCTTTCTTAGTCCATTTCTGACATACATTTGTATGTTTTCAGAGTACAAATGTACAAAAGAAAGACAAATACAATGTACATGCTTTTTACTTTTTATTCCTTTTAATTAAAACTGTTGATTTTATATATTTTATTAGAAACTATTTCACTGATTTATAATTGGAAGTTTTTGAGAAGGGATTTTTTTAAAAAGAAGGCCAGGAAATATAATGGTCATTTCACAGGACTGTTTTGAAATAATTGAAAAAAGTGCATTAACAGGGTATTTACAAGTACAGTGAAACCTTCCTAAACCATTCACTTGAAAAACAGTAAACCTGTATAAATCAGACATCTAATGAAGTCCATTCACATCAGTGTGAAAGTGTTTTGACCCTGTGTGAACCGAATACCTGTTTTAACCGAACAAAACCTTTAATCCAAACAAGTTATGGTTTAGACAGGTTTAACTGTATGTGTATATGGTAAAGGTCACTTATTAAACACAACTGTACATACAAAATGATGATTTTTCTTGTTTTCTTTTACAATAATGTAAATACATGTACATGTAGTACAGTGCTAAGAATGTATATTTTTCATGTTATACATGTAGCTACATTGTAAATAATAATTTCAAAGTGCAATAAGCATGCATGTGTTTCCTTGGTTTGTATATTTAGTACTGTTAGTTGAATATATACATATACATATACATATACATATACATGCTACAAAGACAAGATACACATTAATTTGTGATTTAAGTACATTTTTGTATATAGTATTATGTGATACGTTTTGTGTACACTCTGAAAAGTTGCATGTCTGTCCCCTAACGATTGCCAAATGATAACTTTAGAAGATATTGGAGGATTTTGTTTTTGCATAGTTATTTGGTATCTTTCAGTTTGATCTGATTATTTGCATCAAAGTTATGGCCATTATACATGTAAGTTGTTTTTATCCCTAAATTTTCAATGTAGCAGGGTTTTATATGCCCTATTTTCACAACGATTCACTGACCCACTTCAGTATTGTTGATAGTCTGGATCCCTATCAAAACTTTCAACAGTGGAAAGATAAGTTCATATAATCTTAGCTTGTAGAGATAAATTGAAGGATACTTAAAACATTATTCTTAATCTTATTATATTTTAAAAAAACATATTTTTATATTCATAGGGAGTTCACAATAGTACATTTACCCAGTGTACTAAAGCAATGCAAAAGCATTGCATGAAGGGTGTTTGAAATTTCTCACCATTCATTGAAGGTCAATAAATTTCCAACAAACTGTCCACTGGATGACATAGTTTAATTTTTTCCTATACATTGTATGTTCAACAAAGAAACGTGAAAAATTCTGCTGAAACAAAACAAAATTATTATTTTGTCTGACATTGACTTTCGTTCAGACAAAGTTTGCAGTGACTGATTGACTTTAGCTGTTAAATTTCAGTCTTGTAGGGTTGTTGTCTCTTTGCAACATTCCTCATTTCCATTTTCTTTTCTTTTACATGTACGTGTATGTATGTGCTGAATACATTTCCAATGGTAGGGTTAAAACTATTCCAGTGTTCTCCCTAGGATTTTTGGATAGCGCTGTATTCAGCATACATGACAGGGCATTATATGTAATTACATTTTGTAAGTCATGTGTTGAAATGTGCCCCTTTGTATTTTTGTATTTTATGTAATTTTTAATTATTGAACCATTTATTACAAAAATGTATTATACACTGTTTATGTTTGTTTCAAATATTGATTAGTAAATATTTTAACACTGCAATAATAAATTATTGAATAGATGATATTGACCTTAAATTTCACAAGTCCTATCTAATGGCATTTTGGTTCCTACCTTTTGCAATCGCCAGGACCCAATACTAACTAAAAAATGGAGGATATGTAAAAGTCCACTCCCACACTTTAGACCACCATTTATGTTCCTGTGCTTTAGCCTAAGTTTTAAAATACTGCTTACCATACTGTTTTATATGTACATAATGTACAATACTACATCGTACAATGCCCTATTAAAAATAATTTGATTTAATCCATTAATTTTATATCCTTTTTGGTACAATTTAACATAAACAAGGATTTTTATAGTAGACAGGAAGTTTAATCTAATCAAGATTTGCATTATACATGTACATGTATGCATGTAAATATCTTGCGAGGTGCTAAATCTCAACTTTGATGAAGATGGTGAAAAAAAGGAGATGGAAAAATGATTAAAATGGAGTAACTGAAAAACTTCATTTTGAATTTTGCTGGAAATTTATCTAAACTTGTGTTTTGTGGTACTCAACAACTGTGCAAAGTTTCAAAAAAATTATTGATCCATTTTACAAGTTATCATCAGGAAACTTTTAGTGATTGGCAGACACGCAAGGAACAAAAAAATCAATAAAACTTTCTATTTCATTCAATAGGTCTCGTAATTTGTATCCTGTCTACTAAAATGTTTACATTATTTACATGTATGTTGTACCTGACTGCCAATATTTTTTCTTGCCATCTGTAACCTTCTTGTCCAGTCTTTGATATAGAATTACAAGTGTAAATGAAGTACAAAAAGCTCTGTTTCTAAAAGGAAAAAAAAAATATAAAAATAATTCATTTCCTTTCTGTGTCTGCTTCCCTCCTCCTACTACTACTGTAAGGGCCTGAATATTTCATGTCAGTTGCACTCTGACAGAAGAAACAAAGCAGACTATTTACATTATGAACTTCTTTATTTCTTCGACTTTGAAAATACCCACAATACACCAGTCCAAGAGACCTACATGTACATGTATACAACACATTTTTATATACATTTGTAAGAGTAATCAAGGGAACCAAGGTTATAGCGGTAATCAAAAGAATGTAATCCAGGGACAAAGACCAGACATGGAAAACAGACATAGTAAGAAGTATTCAGACACTAATGGAATAATACAAGAAATGTAATGACTGAACTAATTATTAGGGTTACAATAAAATAGGAAAATTACATCCTAGAATTATACTTAAAAAATCTTGATGAACTATAAGTGTATGACTCCTTATTTTGAAAATGAAATGTATATTACTGGAACCAGAAACACAGAATGTTTTTATAAGCCTTATTTTATTTAAATCCTGATTTATTGTTGACCAACTGCATTGCTAAATGACTACCAGACTGGAGCCTTTAATTTGTCAGTTGTGTACATGTATAAAAATATATACCATTTTAAGAAATTTTATGTATTTATTTTTATGAATATACATGTATCTTATTTTGTTGTGATTGACCATAAGCTTTATACAAATTATGATATTAACTTGTATGATGAATCAATATTAAATAAATATGATGTCTACAAAGGAGAGTTCGTACTTTATATACATGTACATGTATACAGATTAGCATAGAAAATGAGGTCAATACAAAATTAGGTTGTTCAAATGCCTAAATAACACTGTTTGTTTTAAATTTTAGGTTGCCTCCTTTACTAAAACCTCTACCCAATAAATATGGCCCTGTATCCCTAAAGATTATTGATGTTAAGAATTTATATATTTTATCTTATCTTATCAATGTCCATGATGTGCTTAATATACTCAAGGTGTGGTAACAACTGTACAATACGTAAATCTTTACTGCATATTCTACATAAAACTATTACCGAATCTGACCTAAAACCAAAGTGAAACCTGGACCATGGAGTCCTAAAATCATATACTTCCATGGTTTCCTAGATTTCACTTTCACACAATAAACCAAAGAATTGATACCATATTTGTTTCAACATTCATACATGTATCTCCCAGATTTTAAGTGTTTGTTGACATGTTTTTTTTAACCTGGTAGTTCTTATTTTCAAGTATCAACTATTTTTCAATCCAATTATTATTTTTTAATTCATGATTTATGATATGCGATGTATATATAACATAAAGAAGTGTCAATAAATAATGATGCAATATGTTATGCATGTTTTAATAAAGAAACCCAAACAAACTTAGTTATTCCCCTTTGTACAGGCTTAGTATGTATAGTTAACATGATTAAGATAAAATAAGGTAATGTTTGGACAAAATATTGTGTACATCATAGTCTAGCTTCAAGTAGGCAAAATAGAACTGGTAGTTAAAAATAAGAGTTCAAAAGACACAGTTTTTAAACCAGACATGGACAATCACATACTCAATGTCACTCATGTCTTTGCATCAGGGGGTATATTCACTTTACTGTTAACAAACTACTTACTAATACTTTTAGCCATTATTTTTTTCCCTTATTTCTCAAGCATATAAAACTATCAGGAATAAACAAAGTCCTGTCTTAAATATGGATTAAAGGTTATATGGAGTTTACATGCACACATGGACATATACGTGGAATGGATACAATGGTGAATATGTCAGAGACAACAATCCCAATGCCCCCAGGATGAAAAATGTCAGCCCAATGCTACCCATGGGTCTTCAATGAATGACAAGGAAACCCTCACACCACTGGGCAGGCTGCTGCTGGTCCCAAAACAACATTATACCCTGGTGCAGGAAAAAGAGTTGCCTCTTTATACTCTGGCAACATTAAGTAAACTGAAAGTGAAAATGAAACAAGGCATAGAGAGGCCAGAAATTCCTGACTTGGGACAGACACAAAAAATGTGGTGGTATTAAAGTACTTTGGCATGATCACAACCTTTCCGCTTTTAAATCTGGCCTCTGTGGAAAATTATTACACAATTGAACATACCAAAAAATCAGTTCAAAAAGTTCTGAGTTTCTTGTTAAAACAGAAATATATATTTAAAAACTGTTTATGCGTTACACAAATGCACAAACAATGGACTACTAGCAACTAGATATCATTGAGATGGGAGCCATCTCTGTGAGCCTTCCTGTCAATAACATGTGGTAAATAAGCTGATATGAAGCATTATTTGAAGTTATTATGACATACCCTCTGGTGTTGTTTAATATACATGTCAAGTATAAACTTTGAAATCATAATGGTTCTCAAGATATAGAGCGGACACGATCTTTACCACAGAACATGGGGTTGTCAACTTAAACCAAAGTTTTTGACCTTGACCTTTGACCTAAGAACTTGTACATACATTATGACACACCCTCTGGTGTTGGTTAATATACGTGTCAAGTATACACTTTGAAATCATAATGGTTCTCAAGATACAAGAGCGGACACGATCGTTACCACAGGACTTGGGGTTGTCAACGGAAACCAAAGTTTTTGACCTTGACCTTTCACCTATGAAGTTGTACATACATAATGACACATTCTCTGGTGTAGGTTAATATACATATTAAGTATAAAGTACGAAATGATAACGGTTCTCTCGATATAGAGCGGACACAAATTTGTTACGGACGGAAAGACTGATCACTAAGGTGACCTGCCTAATTAAGGAGGTAATCCTAGGATGTAAGGGCCATAACTCTTGAAATCAGTGATATGGTTGTATTATATTCAATTTCAAGAATGTCTATCAAGCTTTCATTTCAAATGGAATGAAATCAGTCCAAGTTAATTTGATCTTACATGAGATTGATGTAAAATACTGAATGGAAAATTCCAATGATTTGTAAGACTTGTGTCCCTTACCCTAAGTCTACCTCCTTAACTAACATGCAAGCTCCAGAACTGTTTAACCTTACAAAAACTTATGTCCTCATTGTATGTAATATCAATCCCAATTCTTCCCATGTGGGGTTGAGCACTGTGGTACATCATAAATCATACAAAAGTGAAAGAAATAAGCAGTAGACCTACAGACCGAGTCTATGTAAAATCAAGCAGGCCTATGATGAAATTGGCTCAACTTCCTTTGAAATGTACAGTGCAGTCTACATAAAATTATGATGGGTCTATATTGACCAAAATAAAGTTTCTTACACTGATACAATTAGGACACAAACCATGTACAATGTATCATAAAATTATAATTATTATTAACAGTAAAATTGAACTGACACCTTGAAACTTGAAAATAATTAAAATTAATACAAACATGTAGGTTTTACAGTTATGCTCTTAAAATGTAATGACATACTGCAATTTATAATTGAATTCAGCTCCTAAACTTATTTGGTATCAAATCCAAATGGTTCCTTTGATCTAGATAAAAAACTTTAGGGGGTACAAAAATGTACATCATAACAAAGACTTTAGAGATACATGTACATGTACATGTACATTTACGTGAGGATAACAAATTAATCCAATTTTATTTTGGTCAGTCAAAATATCCAGTGTAAGAGAAATTTTTTGTTGTGATTACTTATGAAAAAAAGATTGCTTCCCCTGATAAAAAATTTCCAATTTGTTAAAAAATGGCTCAAAATTATCCCGAATCTATTTGCCAATGTCGGTAGTTGAAGGGCAGGACATGGTGTTTCTGATTGAAATCACACTGAGTAATAGTACATGACTTATCTTTTTCTTGACACCCTCTATGAAATTAAAGAATTCAGCCACAAATTCAAGGTTTTGTAAGGTGGTTATTCCAAATTTCCCAATTTAAAAAAAAATGATGCATAATTTCCCAAAGAAAAAAGAATGACATAGTTTTGAAAAAGGCAAATAGTATGAATGAGTGTTTATATGTTTAAATGAACAGAAAATTTAGAAATTACTGCATCCATTTATTACTGCCTGGTCATTTAATGCCAAAATCTTATTTTGCTTGTTACAATTTCAAGAAAAATGCTGGATCATTAAGTTCAAAACTCCATATAATAGGAGTTTTATTTACTACAAATCTGAGTAGGTTGCATTTCCACAAAAATAAGCAGACTGCATTAATTTCTGAACTTACAAGGGAAAAATATAAATAATTCAACGGATAAATTTCACAATCACTTCCATTTCATTATTTATGAAGTGCAATATATAGTGCCAACTCTCACACATTTTGAAGCTGTTCGGCAGGAATTACCTTTGATCTACTGTATTTCTCTGACTTTTCAAACTTTTCCCAAATCTCAAATAATTGCAAGCTTAGCAGCCTTGGTCATGTACGTTTGTATGATGATATCAACTGGCATAAATCAAAGAATTTTTTTCATTTTGCATATAACCCACTATAGGCATATTCCTCGTTTGTCTACCCCGGACTTGACTTTTTATGAACAACTCGGCGGGTGTTTCTAGAAAAGCAGAGGATGCTTACCCTACCGGTGCACCTGGTCCATGCTCCCAGTTTTTAGTGGAGTTGCTCATTTACTTTTGTTACTTTGTATGATTTTAGTTACTTTATGTTCTTTGTTGTGTATGTCTGTTTTCCATGTCTGGTCTTTGTCCCTGGATTACATTCTTTTGATTACCGCTATAACCTTGGTTCCCTTGATTACTCTTCCACTATGCATGCCTTTCTTAAGAGGCGGCACCAGGTACTTTTACCCTTCTAAACTACTGAAAGGTACCTCCAGAATTTTTAAAAATTTCATACATTTTTATTACACAAAATGATTAAAAGTACCTCCTACAAAACCAAAGGTAACTACATTGCAAAAAAAAAATGAAACCCATGGCTATGACTTCAGTTTTTTATATTTAAGCAAGGGGAAGTAACCTGGAAGACTGTCCCATTTGAGCATTGACCAGCAGTAGACTTCAAATTCAAATTTATTGGAGCTGCTGAGTAAGTACTTATATACTTTTAAAATACCTTATTTCAAACCATTACAGTAATTACTTTAGTGAAAATACTTATTTCATACATGTGTTTTTATGGGTTATGTCCCTTTGAAAAAATTGCTTAAATGGCTTGCTTTCCATGAAATTGAAAAAAGGACTATTGGAGCAAAAGAATACAGAAATTTGAACCAATAATTTCCAAGAATTTTTGATTGAGACATTTGTATACAAGAAACATGTGCTTGAATGTACATGTACACATTGTTTCAGGTTCATAATTACACTTTATAGTTTCATTTTTAGGTGAGAGGTATACACCTCAAATGAATAAAAAAAAAATAATTAGTAGATGTTGTTTATTTATTATGGTGTTCTGCTGATTTGAATTGTCATTCATTTTGATCTTGCAGCTCCACTTAGCTTCTTTCTGTTCTTATTTAGATCATACCCAACCCAGGTCCAAAGACATTCTGTTTTCCATTTCACCTAATATTCTCTCCATTCTTTTTGTTTTCAGTCGGTCAGCTTATGTCATTTATTGGATACTGTCAGTGGGTCATAGGAAATGATTGTGTCCCCTGTGGCACTGCCTGCATTTTGCTTATGTCATTTTGAACAGGATGAGATCTAATTTGGCGTTTTAAATAACAGAAATGCATACAGACACAGAACTGAAAAAAATCCAGAAATTCAGAGATCGACCAACGGAATAGTGTGGGCCCGCAAGGTCCACATGCTACATTTTATGCACATCATACATCAAATATCGGATCACCTGAACTTGGCGATCACAATACTGGTATACCCGTATTGTTGACAATACTGGTACAAAATTTTATTCCAGTATTGTCCCAGTATTGTTGGAATTAAAAAAAAACATCTGTTAATTGCATAACTACATATTGTTTGTTACTTTAATATACCCATTAAGGACCCATGATTGGTTGGAATAAACTATATATATATATATATATATATATATGATGAGTTGAAGTTTAGTACTCAACAAAACTACTACATACACAGCCTCAACTTGGTGGACCTGGTGTGGTCATGCAGATAGATGAAAGTTTATTCAACCATAAAGCAAAACACAACCGTGGTCGGAGAGCTAATAAAGAAGAAGAACACTAGGTTTTCGGCCTTGAAGACACTTCCTTTAAACCTGCAATTACCTACATGGAGCTTGTAACAAAGAGAGATGCAGCCACTTTATTGCCAATAATATGACAAATAGTTCTACCAGGATCAATCATCTACTCAGATCAGTGGAAGGCGTACCATAGAATACAAGAATTGAACCTGGAACACGCCACTGTAAACCATTCACTCAACTTTATGGATCTGGACACAGGTATTCATACACAGACCATTGAATCCTACTGGGCCAAAGCAAAGTACAAACTTAAAGAAATGAAAGGCGTTTCTTATGATGCTTTATCATCTTACCTAGACAAGAGAATGTGGCAAGACCGATGGGGTAGAACAGGGGAAGATGCATTCAAGAACATTATTCTTCATATTGCTGAGCAATATCCTGTTTAAGACTTTCATTCAATTGTAACTGTCATGATTGTGTTATTGAAACATTGTTATTTATATACATGTATTTATTAGTTACTTTTTCATTCATACATAGGACCAGGACAATACATACACAACAAGAACTAACAATACTGGAATACACTCATATTCCAGTATTGTCAATTTTATATAGAAAAAAAAACAACAATACTGGAATAAAATTTTGTACCAGTATTGTTTTTTGTCAACAATACTGGTATACCAGTATTGTGATCGCCAAGTTCAGGTGATCCCAAATATCTATTGGCACAAGTGCACTGTCTGGAATGAACGGTGGGCCGTGTCCAAGTTAGCATTTGAAAGATACACATCAACTTGCCGCCGCCAATGGCAATGCCGGTGACCAAAAGTCAAACAAACTGGGTTGTGGTGCAACATGGAACTGAAATACAAATATGTACGACCGATAAAATTATTTTAAAAAGTTCAATATCCCATCAACTCACTAGCTATATGAGGACATCCCAAAAGAAACTCAGAAATCTTCAACCTAGCTGCTAGCAGTGCAAGGCAGAGTTGTGAGTGATTTGACATCTACTGGTCCAGTTTCATGCAGGTACGGCAATGCAAGTAACCAGTCATGAATAATTTTTGTTCAACTCGATACAAAAATAATTCGTCACTTCAAGGGTCTATCCCAAGTATTTTTACCAAACAAGAACTCAAATAATTGTGCGCCCTCTATCGGCCATTGGCAATACATATCAGCCAATTTCACAACTAGTTAATACTACTAAGGGGGTTTTTACCGTCCTTGACTACCATGTCGGTTCCCGCACGTCATATATAAGCAATTTTCAATAGACAATTTAATTTGCACAAACACATTTACAGTAAATGGTTATGGCATGAACAAAAACAGAACAATGTAATATACATTACATATGAACTAAATTTATGACCGTGGTGCGACAGTGGTGTAAATCAGATTAAAACAGATTAATATATAGTTTTAACGTTATATATATATTAATATAATTTCTGTTAAAGTAAATTGACCTTCGATTCCAATATTCATTCATGAATTTGATAGTTATTTTTAGTATTTCTATAGAGCTTCTGTTTAATATGTATGCTATTTTTCTTGGTGTGAGGTGAGATTTTGATGAAGAAATTAAATTATGGTTGTCCAATTTCATTCTGTATTGATTTCTTTGCGGTGCGTAGAGGGTGGGCACCGAGAAGAAATGATATTCATCCTCTGTGTTCCCACTATCACATGATTTAGAAATACGTTTTTTTTCTCTCTATGTTTTTGTACCGACCCCTTTCTATTTCTAGTGCATGTGCACTCAAACGAAATTTACTGATGATAGATCTTTCTATTTTAGATTTGCATAAATCAATATATGGGGGTCTTTTAGACGGCATAAATATTTTACGGAAAAAATGACAGTTTTTCGCTCATAGCTATTGAGCCAACTAAATTTTGCTTAAACTGATCGTGTAGTCTTTGTTTGATTCCTTTGATATAAAATTGAAGGTTATTAAGTTGTAAGTTAAGATGACAATTTATTTAGTATATTTTTTACATTGGACATCCACAAGTTGTTGTTTTTAACTTCTCTGAACATTTCGTGGTCTAGCGTATTGGGGGAGTAAGGATATGGTTTAAAAATTTAATCGTATTCAATTGAACTTTTAGATGTAGAGATGTTCTGTTCAGTTCTGGTAAGCATTCAATGTTTGTAGTTTTACTTTTCACACCAAGGATTACTTTTATGAATTTCAAATGTAAGTGTTCATATGGGTCAGAGTCATTGAAAGTTTTTCCAGCTCCCCAGACCTCACTTCCACAGAGAATAACAGGTATTACCAAAGTGTCAAATAACTTTTCAGGTTAATTACAAGGAACATCTATAGATATGACTTTTTTTAAATTTAAACCAGGCCTTTCTTCCCTTCTCCAATAGGTTATTTTTTGATAGATTCAAATTACCATTGTAGTTAAATGTGATGCCCAGGTAGCAGTAAGATTTTACTGTTTCTAGCATATTTTTATCAATACTGAAGTGGTTGAGAAAACTTTTACCATTTGAATTGAATAATATTATTTTTGATTTTTTTTTGTGTTTACTTCGAGTTTCCATGATATGCAAAATCAGTAAGAATGTTAAGTGCATTTTTCAGGCATTTTTTCTGTTTCTGACAGCAGAATTATATCATCTGCATACATCAGTGATGTAATTTTTAAATTACCAATTAATATTGGTTCAGTGTTTCGAATTTTAAGCTGATCAAAGATTCCATTTATAAACAGATTAAAAAGGGTAGGATTGAGGACATCACATTGTTTAACTCCACAACTGGAGGGAAAATACTGACTTACACCGTTTGGGAATATAATTTGGCATTTTGTGTTTTGATACATAGAATAAATGATATTAAAACTTTTATTCGGGACTATATGTTTTGATAATATATAGAAGAGGCCCCCTCGCCAAACCGCATCAAACGCCTTTTTAAAGTCTATAAAGGCGACAAAGACTTTCTTTTTCTTTCTTTTGTTGTTATCTATTATTGATTTTAAGGTAAAAATGTGATCAGTAGTTCTTGATTTTGGTTTGAATCAAATTTGATTTTTATCGATCAGTTTATTCGATTCAACAAATTGATGCAATATTTCATGAATAATTTTATTAAAAAGTTTACCTAGATTAGAGGTAATTGATATCCCTCTATAGTTTGATGGGTCTAATTTATCTCCTTTTTTGAAACATTAAAGAAATGTAGCTCTCGTTCCATATTTTTGGGAATGATCCTGTATTGAACATTAAGTTAAATAGTTTACATAGTGGTTTCAGTAAGACTTGTGTACCACACTTGATCATTTCATTTGAAATTAAATCAGCTCCTGCTGATTTGCCTTTTTTTTTTAAGTGTTTTTATTGTTTTTAAGTCATTTGAGTCTATTATGGTGTTGAGAGTATGTTCATTATTGAGATTATATAGAAGGGTCTGACAAATGTTTTGGTCGTTCCCTCCAGGGACTCGAACTCGTACCGCTGTGACATTCTAGTCATAATGGCACTTGGTCAAACAAAATGGCAAGATTTTTAAGGTATTTCATCAAAATTGTATAAATTTTGCAAAGTTTCTATTAAAATTAAGCATAAAATTGAATGTTTTATTGAATATTTTCAAGACTTTTCATCAAAATCATAGATGTTTTTGGCAAATTTCTAAGTTATTTGGTCCAAATTGTATAAGTTCTGCTTTTTTTATATTAAAATTAAGCATATTTCTAAAGAGTCTGCAAAAGATTCATTATTAAAATGTTTATATTTCACTTCATTCAATAGTAAATTATAGGATTTTTTACAAGATTTTACAGGTAAATATATACTACAATTCAGGAACAGACTTTAATTGTTAAAACAACATAACCCCTTATATTTATTTATACAAGTAATTAAAAGTGGGCAAACCAGGATGACACCAATGGCACATGTGAAGTTAAATTGGCACCTGGTTAAAATGGCACTTAGTCAAAATGGCACATGTATATATATAGTTAAAATGGCACCCATCATAAATGTATGTTTAATCATTTAATCATTTAATCATAAATCATCTGATATATTTAGTATTCTTTCTGGTATTTTTTGAAGGTTATTTATATTGGATTGATATAAAATTAAAGTCTTTTTGCAAGACATATCATGCATTAATTGTGATAAAAATGTCTTATATTCACCTGAATAAATTTCATTCTGTCTTTTCATCTACAGTATTTTGTACACATATTTTATTATTTTCATTGAATTATTTATATAAATGGGAAAACATATAACGCTATAAAAATATATACTTAGTGAAATTAAAATGTGTAAAATTTATCACAAATAAAAACTATATTAAAATACAGAAGTAAATGTAACATTTATTACTTTGTAAATAATCTTATAAAACTTATAAATTTTAAAAAAGTAATGTGGATATCAGGACATATCAAGATGGTAATTGAAGTAGTGAAATAATCTAATTAAATAATTATAATAATACCTGTATCAACTGTTAAATAAACAAAGCCATGAATTATAGGTAATTAGTAATGCCATAATCCATAATCTAATTCCCAAGCTAAATTACTTAATGAATTTTCAATCAAAACTTGAATAATATTTCCTTTTCTTAATGAAACTAGCTCTTCAAAATAAATAATAAATAAGATAAATAATAAAAAATATTTTTTTGGTAATATTTATGTCTAAATATGTGTGTATGTCGGTGTGTGTGTTTGTGTGTGAATAGAACTGTCGTCAGACATTGTGGAAGTAATACCAAACTCCCACCACTCTTCCTTTTATGCTTTTTGCTAAGTTAATGTTGTTTTAGTTTCTTTTACCCAAAAAATGAATCTTACTACAGATACATTCTTTTATTCTTGGATTTTCTTATATACACAACATCTAATTTATAGTATTCATATACTTGAAATACAACAAATTAAACCTTTGATCAGTCTAATCACTCTCTCAAGTTAAACCTTTGATCAGTCTAATCACTCTCTCAAGTTAAACCTTTGATCAGTCTAATCACACTCTCAAGTTAAGCCTTTGATCAGTCTAATCACTTTCACAATTTAAATTTTGATTAGAATGATTAGGCATATTAATCATATAATCATATCACATATTGCAGCAGAGACATCAATTAATTAAAAAATATGTTACATAAAGTACAATAATAAACCAAGTGTAATTTCATAAAAATAAGTGTCAGACTATATAAGGTGCCATCTTAACCAAATGCCATTTTAACCAGGTGCCATTTTAACTATTCACATAGGTGCCATTATGACCAGGTGCTATGTTAACTAGCACCCATATATACGACACACTCATATTGTCTGAAATACGGATCATTTATTTAACCTGCATTAGAATTAACAAATTTAGTGTGGGTTTTGAAAAAAAAATACATACTGTATATTTTTGATTTGAAGGAAAATCTAAATACTTAGTGTTAATACATTTGATTTTTGAACCCTTTTAAATCACAACGCACATTATCATATCTCTGAGAACATCTGAGTCCTGTAGCAACATAACCTTGTTTCAGAAGCTTATAATTGTAAGAAGTCTAGTGTGATACAAACGTCTGCTCTGGCATAGACGTATGAGTTGTAATATGAAAACTCCATACGCAGGTGCTGAAGGATGTTGCCACAGTTGAAGGGAAAGTTGAAGACCAGGAATGAAAAGCGACACCGCGTTTGTCATATAAATTCGCAATAGTTTTTCTTTACCACCGATCTCTGAATGTAGGCCAGGATATGAGGCTGACTTTGCAGTGTCTGTAGTATCTCAAGTTTTTGGGGGTAGATGCGATACTAAATCCCAAAAAACTAGGATTGTTTAACGATAATTAATACGTCATCTATTAAGTGGAAAATAAGATTAAAGCATCTGGTTAAATGTTGTTTCTGCTTTAAGATCCAATCAGCTATAAAATCAGCCTCATAAGCGTGAAGAAATATGTCAGCAAGTAAATGAGCACAATTTGTTCCCAATGGAATGCCGAACGTTTGTTTAAAAACACGTCCACCACACTGGACAAATATGTTGTCGATTAAAAATTCCAGCATTTTGTAAACATCTTCTTCTGTATATTTGGTAGATGATTTGGAATTTTTTTTTACAAATTATGAAGAATCTCTACCAAGAACTATATATTTGTATCTAGGTGTACCATTACTTTGGAAAAAAACAACGATGAATAATGTTTTTAAGTCGGGATTTTAATTGAGCATGTGGAATAGAAGTATACAGTGTTGAAAAATCATAGAATTTAATGCTATTATATTCTGATAATAGTCTTGAATTAATTGTCTCCAAAATATCTTTCGATTTTTTCTGGATCCACATTGAATTAATACCACTACGGTTGTAACAAGTGTTGTGGTAGGACTGCAAACCCTCTTTGACAGCTGTGAGTATAGAAGTTAAAAGTTTTGAAAGAAGTTTGGTGGTATATTTTGCAGATCTAGCTTTATAACGTTGTTTGTATGGATTTTTGTGGAGTTTAGGAATCCAGTACATAGACGGGAAATCACAGTCATCGTCCTTGTTAGAGAAACCAAAAGAGGACAGCACAGATTTATGGCTTTCCACAATTTCTTTTTTGGAGAGTGTGGTAGCAGTATATGTCTTATGACTGCTATTATTTTCTACGTCTACCTCTGATAATAAACATTGGATGTAAAACGTTTTGCAGACATAAACAATGTTGTTTTCGGCTTTGTCTTCTAGTAGGACAACATATTTGTCATGCCTAGTAGACAATGTTTTTGCTACACCAGGGTCCTTGAAAACTGATGTAGCATTGGCACTCATTAACCCAGTTTTTAGTGGAGTCCGAGTTGCTCATTTACTTTTGTTACTTTGTATGTATGATTTTAGTTACTTTATGTTCTTTGTTGTGTATATCTGTTTTCCATGTCTGGTCTTTGTCCCTGGATTACATTCTTTTGATTACCGCTATAACCTTGGTTCCCTTGATTACTCCTACTTAAAACTTTCATTCGTTTCAAGATTAAGGACCTCACGGCCTTTAACCACTCTGACAGAGAAGCAATGTCTTCTTGTTCTCGTTTTATCCTTTTTCTTGCGTAGTCCTCCGCGGCATCCATAGGAACTTTAAAGTTATAATTCCAACTTATGAAGCGCGGTTCACGATACTTGGGACCTTAAGAAAGGATATTACACAGAGATTCGTTTTCAATGATGGTTAAATCTCCCGTAACGACGTGACCAGAAGGGCCATATTTGAATGGAGAGTTTTTGCAAAAACAGCCAGGTGGTTTAGCCTTAAAGTCCTAAATCTCTCTCGAGGTTCTGCAATAGCCTTTTATAATTGAAAATTGTGGATGCAATGGGTGAAGTATAGGAATATGAAATAATTGGTATGGATTTGTCTTTGAAATATGGGGGAATTTTGTTGGTAACGTTTTTGTGATGGAGGATGTTAGCCAAATTAATTGCATCTATACCTTTGTTGACAAACGGTAGAGGAAGAAATGATCGTTTTTCTTCATCTTGACTTTTTATACAAACTGGTTTAAAGAGTCTGTGGAAACCAATATCTAAAATGATGTGGTTTTAAAGAAGTGGTGTGACACTTTGAATGTAACCACATCAAATTTATTCACACTAATACAAACTCAATAATGCTTATTTCTTCCTTTATGACGTTGCTTGTCTAGACTTTTCTATTTCAGGAAATGTTTTTGGCCAAACAAAGTGAGCATCTCTTTCATGCAATCACTCTCAATAAGTTGCAACAATTCAATTCCAAACTAGTCTTCAAAAGGTAAGCCTATACGTCTGTGCTTGTATTGTTCGATCATAAATAATTCTTTATTTTTTCAATTTATAAGTGATATGTTATATTTTCCAATACAAGCGGTTTCCCTAGCCAGACTTTGTTTTAAATAAATCCTTATATAGACAGTATAGATGAATCATGGTGCAAAAATACCCAGGGAACAAACGTTACACTTTTATTTACATAAACCATATTTTTACGTTGTTTACTTCTTCGTGCATATTTAAAAATTTGTACCTGGAAATAATAATCTTCTCACTATGGACAGGGTAAGAATTTTGCAGTGGGAATACACTTATTTTATAAGGCCTTAACCACCCCATTTCTGTAAGGTCAACATTAACAGTAGAAACAAACAAATATACCATAAACTTTAATAAAAAAACAAAATAATACACCAAATTCTCTCCATGAAATACCTCAACATACACCGTATTGACAAAACTTAAAGAATGCTAACATTGACCGAATCGTATTAAGGAATGACTGCCAGCATTAGAAACAATCGTTCAATACAATTTTAGTGGACTAGAATTAGTAACATCAAGTACTGAGAAAGACAAAACTTGATGTTGTACAATCCTTAAAAAAGGCTTAGTTTTCAAATAACTCCTTGCGAAAACAACGATCGAAGGGATACATAGTATGAGCAATTTTGATGGAATAGTCTATGTTTTACAGCAATATCATAACTTGTTAGAATAAAAATGCAAAAGAAAGGATAGAATTAGAAATTGTTGTTTTGTTCTGAGTAGTCAACATATCAGAAGTTCAAAGCTGCAGTTGAAAGGTAATACCAAAAAAAAAGAAAAAAAAAAAAAAAAAGAAAAAAAAAAATTTTGACAAAAGTATTGATTCTTTTATCAAATTCAAAATTCTGTCGATTTTTTCCTATCGGAACATAATCAAGGTACACAAGTAGAGTATGCTGTCTTTGCTTGTCTCATAAGTATTGATATGTCAGAAGATATGAAATATTTATTTTGCATTTCAACAAGTAATTATTTGGATCAAGGTTATAAAAATATTGCCTGCATTGTTTTTCAATTTTCAATATTCTGATCTCATTGAGAAATATTACATGTACGTTTTTGATTTTCATTGCATCATCAATATATCTTCGGAATGTTACTGAATTTATCAGATTTCCCCCAGAGATAATGAAATGCGCCCTGTTGTATTGTAATATACTCGAAACATTTAATCACAAAAAGCGAAATATTTGGCGCGGTATCAAACCTGGTTTCACTCACTTGCTTAATGTTTCGACTTGTACATAGAGAACAATTGCAGTTATTTTCAATTTTCTGGTTTTTGCTATATGGAATTTCCTTCGTTTGACTATTCCCTTTGATAATTGCCTAGAGTGTTTGCCTATCAAATTGGTATTTGTTCTATAACCCTTTAAGAACTGATATACTCTGTTCTCTTGTGCAGATGGTAGTAAATGATAGCCATTAAAGACAATATGCGTTAAAATAATATTCGAGAAAACTTAATTGGCAGATTATGGGATAAATTTGATAATTAATCCTAGATGTGCTAAAAGATGAGAAAAACAATCTGTAAGTGACATAGCCATATTCCATGGTTTATTATGATCACATTGCCATAAGCAAATGGTTGTAACTTAGTTATATAGTACCACCGTAATAACCAAAATAGCATTGAAAATGCATCTTTCATGGATACGAAACTCTTTAATATGGAAAGGCCAAACGCATTTTCATATTGCTTTTTAAAAATAGATTGGCCCAGTTTAATTCATTTCATGATTTAATGAATAAGAAAGTTACAGTATTACCGGCTATGGTTTTGGACATTTATAGAACTTGTTACTGTGTTATCATAATAGCTGATGAATTTAATTCCTCCAGATAAGCAATGAACAATATGTGTCACAAGGGAGCCTTCAGCATATAAAACAGTTGTTCCGAGAGGTCGCCATTCACCGATATATTGACAATCAGGTAAGAAAGTTATGAGCATCAGCAGGTAAGGAAATATTTTCCACATCATTGTTAATTTAATATTGCAAAAAGATATTACTAAATATTAGTGGAATAAATAATTTTTCTCGATGTTAATGGAGTTTCCAAGCGGTTAAATTTGTTATTCATAAATATTCAAGTAGTTGTTTTTTGGACTCGTTGCAGTAATTTAACTAATGAATGAAAACATATTTAAACAAAATAAACGAAAACAAGTTTTGCTGCTGTATGAAGGAGATTTCTATACCACCACTACCCATAGAAGCTATGAATAATCAAAACAAACGAACAAGTAATCAAGCAAACAAAGAGGGCAAAATCTAGTCTTCAACATTGATTTTGAATTTTTTCAATCTACTTTTTTTTCTCTGCACTCGAGTTTTAATTTCCCCGATTTTCGTAGGTATCAAGTTCTTAAGATCGGTTCAGACTGAACAATTGAATAAGGTACTGTTATTAAGACTTTCAATGTTGAATTACAGACATTTACCTGTATTCTGTCTGAAAATATAAAAGTATCAAATGAACAATCAATTCTCAAATTAAGGGAATTTTCATAAAATGCATAAGTTTTGAATTATAAACATACGACTCAAATACAATTTGTCGACAGCTGTGTTGTAATAATTTGTAACTTAACTATGAAAACAGAACAACTATATACTAGTAGTATTTTACTCCCCGCTTTACTGGAGGTATATAGTGATCGTGGTGTATGTTCATCCGTTCACAATATTTCGTTAGTTTTCTCCGCTACTCCTACATTTCGTTGGAGTCTATATCAGACTGAAGCCACATCAACCTACCTTTAACGACATTATTTATATTTTGACAATACATTGTATTATATCTTTGAAGGGTAGCGAGGTATCTTTTCTAACATTTCAAAAATGTTTAAAGAAGATGAAAAAATCAGGCAGTGGGTAGCAAATGACAAATATAATTAAAAAAATCCCCCCCATTGCATATCACAAGCACATCTTCTCTCAAAGTTAAATGTTGATTTTGGATTAACTACAACGATAAAAGGGAAATAATTTACAACATTGTAATGTTATTAAAAAGGGAGATATTCTTTAATTTGAGCAAAATCTAAATGCTTTGTTAGGGAACTTCAAAATCATTTTCTGAGCCATTCATTGTTGATTAATAACAAACGTTATACTTTTTTAAATACATATGATATACACATTCATCGGAACAAAATTTACACTCTACCACACATATCATAGGATCTGCCTGTTTTTTTTACATGGACAACTTCTTAAATTCAACTGATGATGGGTTAAACAACAACGAAATATAAAACATCAACTGCAGTAAGTCTTTATAGATCTGTAATTGACCAGGCTCTTCAGCACTTTGACAAATTGTATCAAAGAGTAATCAAGGGATCCAAAATTCAAGCAGAAATCAAAAGAATGTATTTCAAGGACAAAGACGAGACAGAGATAACAGACACAAACACAGCAAAGAACATAAAATAACCCAAACAATTCGTAAAAAGCAACAAAGTAAATGACTCGGACTCCACAAAAAAAAAAATGGGTGCATGGACCAGGGTAAGCGTCCTCTGCTTTTCTAGAAACACCCACCGAAAATTCAAATCCGTGATAGACGAAAGAGGAAAGGAAAACTATAACATGTTTAACATTATAGTTCTAAATTTTTGACACATTGCCGCCACCATAATTCCACATTCGTTTTATATAAATTTGGTATTGTATAAAAGAATCTCATTGCATTAATTTATTTAATAGATTAATAAAATCTATAAGTGGTCGAATTATTTGATAGGAATCTGGCAGTAGTTAGGAATTAGTATCATTTATATATAAATAAAAAAAACATGTAAATGAGGCTCATGGGTTGAAAGACACACAACGTTTAAGTATGTCTGTTAAACGCTCAAAAAACAGTATATGTTGTGACAGGAATTATCTACACTCTATATAACTGGCTAATCCCTTTGGTGTTGATAGAATGTATCACCAATCATCTTCATTAAATATGTTTATCTATAGTTTCTTTTTATAAATGATGAAAAATGCATTACAACGGAAATTATTGGCCATTACCACCTAATCTTTGACTGATTTTTGTCGAAGGAAAATGTAGGGTACACAATGAACTAATTAAATTGTCATCATGTTCATTTTCCTTGCTACCAAATACAAAGAACTTTAACAAGCTCAAAATGAGGACTTGGGAATCTACATCGATTTTTGAGATTAAAGTCTTTTCTAAGGGATAACCAATGGACAATGGACAAGTCCATGGATATCTTAAAAACTTTGAGAATATTTCAAGTCCATCAATTAAATGCCAGTCTCTGTAAGAATCATGCAGTGGGTGAAACATGGTATGGAAAAATCCACCATTCTGGAAATTTTTATTTGAATACTTGAAGCAGCAGCATCAAGGAAAAAAGTAAAGAATTTCCATATCATTTTGGTAAATTTAGTTATAATGCTATGAAAGTAAACTTTTGAAGGACAGATAACTCTGTCGGTCCAGTCGTTCGTTCATTCGTCAGTTTACCAGTACCCTGTACTTGTTATTGTTTTCCTGCATCTACCTTTCACAATCACGTGATAAAGTGACAAGAGTTTTATATAGTTATGCCATATCATATATCATAAATCATAAAGACTCAATCGACTTTATTTATATTTTGACCATAGTGTTACCGAGTGGGTAACGCGGATATCCTTTAGGGAGCCCTAATCACAGTTTTATACATTGTACTTTAATTTTGACGCAATTGGAGATTAGATATCTGTAGAATATCATAGTAATTTTCACATCGCACATTTTAAAATCATGATTGAAATTTTCTTTTCTACAATAAATACTTATATTTGACATTCCAGTAACTGTTCAGGATGCATTACATTTCACCGGTCATAACCCTGTTTCTGAACTTGAACCGATGATACAAATTAGCATAAAAAAATCAACAAGATTGACAACTTTTATGAGTTACTTTTATTTTTGTCTCTATTTATAAATGATTTATCAATACAAGTTTACCGAAGGCCCATCAGGTTAAGATCCAAATGAATAAATCAAGTTGTGATGATGTAATACATAATTAAAAACCATTTTAAATATTTAGCTTCAACATGATCATGTTTACTTTGTAGTCAAAGTGCACTTTGGAATATTTGCAAAAAATGGGACATTATATTAACCAGTATATAAACATCAATAAATGAAGACGATGTTTCGTCTAAAGGAAATTGATTTCAACATAGCCAAGTAAGGTTATTTCGCTCCTACAGGACATTTAGGTACCCACCTTTTTAAGCATCAGGCAAAAAAGTGAACTAAACAAATTAAAAGGGAATTAATAAAATGTTTGTAAGTTGCTTTGAGAATTTTATTTTTGACATCTGAGTGCAGTCTTCGATAGTGAAACATGTTTAAGATAAAGATATCTCGGTGGCAAAATCAGAGGTATCTTCCACGAAAAAAAATATTAGAACTCGCAATTGTTTTTTCGCCACTTGAAGTAAAATTATTTGAAACCTTTGGCGAATTTTATAACTCATATTTTAAATAGAAATATGAAATCTTCCTAGCTATGAATTAATGATTTATTTATTAAAGGTACACTTTCTTCTTCTGACTTTCCATTTTTGAAATTATGTTTGCAGACAAAAAATCGGGAGTGATATATGGTAATGATCTCTGTTTAGATTGCTCTAAAAAGTCTCTAATTTTGACCATACATCTCTGCCATCCATCAAGCTGTATTAATCTGACATCAAAATTAGTCTTGCATTGATATCAAAAAGAGCTTTTGAAAATATTATTTAGTTCGTACATCAGAAAGCCGTAATCGATTGTCTTGCAAATACGTTGAAGATACGTTGACATCTGCAATACGTTCAAGATATTCAAAAGATGCTATAATTATTTATTTAAAGAGATGGTTTTCCAACAAAAAAAAAAAAAAAAAAAAAAAAAAAAAAAAAAAAAAAAAAAAAAAAAAAAAAACATCAGGGCAAACAAGAACGTTCAGGTTGATATCTCTTGATTTTAATGAAATATTTCTCTTGAGACAGGATAGATGCTTAATTAAATCATCACGTTTGTCAAATACTTTAATAAAAGTGTTTCGCTGTTGACTAATTCGGCATAAAATGTAAGGAAAAACTCACCCCTTTAGGCGTATCCTTTTGACATTCTCCGGTAAAACTTATCTGTGCTGATTTAAGTAGGTAAATTAAAAAAAATATATGAAAGATGTATTGGTCGAACATATTTTCAGATATAAGGAATCAGCACAAATTGAATACTACACAATACTACACATTGTTACATGAATTGAAAAGAATAATTTATTTTTTAATTTAGATAATGTTTTATATGAGACTTGTATTGGCAAGGCGTACCTTGCACTGACAAGTTATTCATAGTGAGGTGTCTTTTTAATGGTTGTTTTTTTTTTTAAGAACATTGTATTTTTAAATTAGAACGCCAATAGCAATTACTATTCAAAACGAAAAGTTGTAAATTTTTTAAATAAGATAAAAAAATATTCTCTAATTTTGCTTCAATTTCCATACCATTTGACCGGTGTGGAAAAAAATCAGTAGTGACTTTTTGTTCTCAGAGTTCGATTAGCTTAGAAATCGATTGTCTTGGACTCAATCTTGAATCGCCTCGATTGCCATTGTAGTTATATTTCAGTTAAATGAGATAATGTTGGTGTTTTCTTACCTTAAATAAGAATTATGAAGATTTGAAGTGAAAAAAAATCTTTGAAATCTTCCGGTTTCACTTGTTTGGAATGTTTGCGTTTGTGTGACGTCAACACGTCAACACCTCAATCATAACGTTTCGAGCGCTTTTTAATTTATGGATATTTTTGACGTTTTTTGGGGCATTAGAGAAACAGAATCTACACTCAAAGCTTGTTGATTATGAATTTCTCAAATCTCGTGAAATATATTTTATAGTTTGAATAGCTCGGCAAGCCTCGCGATCAAAACTATAAAATTGATTTCACTCGATGTGAGAAATTCCATAATCAACTCGTTATCGTTGTACATTCTATTTTTTATTAATTCTTTTTGGGAAATTACCGTTTTCTCATTTTAGAAAGGATGACAATGAAATAATTAAGAATTTCCATGAAAAGCCGTTTCTAAATGAACATCACGTTTATGGATATATATCTTTATCGTGGAATTATATCTGGATTAATTAGGAGATCTTTTCATCGGTAAGTTCAAAGACACAAGATAACTCGGTAATCATGCTCATACGACGATGCGTATTAAAAATCTAAGTATGAAAATGATATTTATTTTCCTATTATGGTGTTTTTTTTAACTTTTGCTTTGAAATGCAATAATTTTGAGTTTAACAATAATTCCAACAACAAATCACTTTTGTCATGTAAACTTCGTCATAACTAGCTTGATGTACTGTTGACAAAACTGTAAGAAAAAAATTGAAATCTTTTTATACAGGCGAATTGCTAAAATAGTCATTATGCGTAAATAAATGAAATATTAATATACGCAAATGAACGAATAAAGTACGTAAAATCAACAGATGGTCATATTTAATGACATTTTTGGTCACTAAAGACAAACATTTAAAAAAGTATCAGAAGATATTCAAATGCAACATATTTAAATATGAACAAGCACATTGTTTATATTGTCCATATTGTTAATATGGCATTTGTCCAACTGTTTTTAAAGACATAGCGACAAGTACGCCATGACACGCATCAGACACTCTCTTCAGGGCAAGTATTTAAAAGAAAAAAACAATGTGCTTAAGAATTAAATCAGTTTATATTTCAAGCGGATATTGAACCAACTCAAATTCAACCGATGTCATGAATAAACGAGCTTGATTTTTTAAGTAGCAGTCTTTATAAAAATCAGAGAGGATGCGATTCATGCATGTAAAAAAACCCACCAAATTCAGTTTAATTTCTTGTTCAGAAACAGTTACTGATAACATGGCTAGTCTTAGTTTTTCCTTGGTTGTTGCACTTTTGAGATAAAAATTATATAGATTTGTCTGGTGTAGTTCCATAAATAATGTTATGAAGACATGCAATATGAAAGAGTAATAAAGGAAACCAAGGTTTTAGAGGTAATCAAAAGAATGTAATCCAGGGACAAAGACCAGACATGGAAAACAGACATAAACCACAAAAAACATAAAGTAACTGAAATTATACATACAAAAGCAAATGAGCAACTCGGACTCAACTACAAACTGGGAATATGGACCATGTGCACCGGTAGGGTAAGCCTCATCTGCTTTTCTCGAGTTGCTCATAAAAAGTCAAGTCCGGGGTAGACAAACGAGGAAAGGAAACTATGACCCGTTAAATAAATCAGTTTTCATGGTATAAATGAATACACCATAACGATCCATCGATTACATGTACTGTAATCATGGATTACAAGTAATGTAATCGAAGTCATACTTTCTAAAGCCGAAAATCAAAACACAATTCAAAGCACGACAAAACAAAACAACAAACATAAATATACTTATTCATTACATGAATATTAAATTTAAAAAAAAATAGACGACCAAAGAATAAAACAAAACAAATAAAATAGTCCCCCATAACTAAAGACGAATAATCAAATAACCGACTAATCAAACAGATAACACACAATAAAATGGAATATAGGTTAGTTCTAAAAGGTCGATGACACGCACCAGAAGTTGCTACTAATATCGAAATAGTCTTTTAGTTTTTGATATAAGCTAAAAAGCCGGTCCATGTTTCGATTACCTAGAACATTTACAAGCTCAATCCTATTTTTTCCTGCTATGATATCATTAATTCAGATGTTTTTGGGAAATAAACCATATAACAATACATTTGACTGCTTGTCGTCATGTATCCTTGAACATGTTTTAAGATGTTTTTTTTCTTTAAGCAAAACATTGGCTAGGTGTGAATTTTATACGCAAATTATTTTCTATCGTAAAATTGTGACATATTCCTTTCCTTACATTTAGTAATACTAATCTAATAGGTAAAATATCTTACAAAATTTACGGCGTTACGGGTACATGCACATAAACGACCTTGCGTTTTCTTTATCGGTCGTATCGACGTCGCCAATCATCTAACTTGACAAATTGACAAAAAATGAATGAAAAGTAATGTGTACAAGTTTTTATATTAAGAAAGTAAGTTAATGAAAATATAAAATGGCAAAATCAAGGGAAAATGCACTCTTGCATACTAGTGAAAGATCTTCTACAAACCATACAAAATTTATAAAGAAAAGTAATTAAAAAATAACAAAAATCAAATCAAATCAAATTATAGTGTGTAGTAGTTTTGTGCATTTTATTCTTGGTATGGACACTATTTTTTATAAGCACTTTTCTGGCATAAGTTGTATTAAAGTATTGTAACTGCACGTGACTGTGAGTTTCCTCATTCCAATAGAAAGAAAACTAACATTGTATTGCTTTGAATTTTTTCAAGCTAATAGTAGAAAAAAAAAGAAATCTGAAGCGTTATCATATTAACATATATAGAAATAAAAAAAGGCCTTCGACCATGAATCGCACTATGCCAGATTTTACACTGGGAAACTATCAAAATACCGAAAAAATTTAACCCAAACATGGAACACATAATTTGTATATAAAACAATATTTCCTTCCTTGACATGATAAAACCTATTGATATTAGTATTATAATTATGACTAACACAAAAATGACAAAATCAAAGAAGAAATGAAATAAATAAATAAATTAAAAAAAAAAAAAAAAAAACCGTTATGCCTAAACCTTTCGTGTTCCGTCTCTGGCGTAGATATGTGACAAGGATAAAACGAGATTTGGCTTCAATCACGAACAATCATATAAAACTTAACAAAGCATCATATAAAGCTTCAAAAGCGGAATATGTTGTTGGAAATGAACGGTAATTCATTTTACGCAAAAACTAAAGAACTTCGAAATATTCAATGTTTGAAAATAAATTAACACTTTTGTTCAATTGTTAATAGCCGTAAAGATTCTCTGTACAAATTAGGGCCAGCTTATTTATCATTTATGGAAGGGGATATATTAATAGTATTCATTCAAGTTTTTCAAATATACACGATATATGAATACAATAATTGATTCTTTTTTAGTACGGATATCTACATTGATTGGGGTTCTTATTAAGACGGTTGTAATAATCTCCGCAACCCATGTTCATTAAATGCAGATATGTCTTAGATATGTCTTACTTGTCAAACGAGACCAGTTATGGCTGTGGATTGACGAACTAACACATTATGCACACTTTAGATTTAGCATAATAGGAAAATATTAATTTTTATGCGATTGCAATTTGTCTATTTTTTTACGATAGAAAACTTAGCATTTTCTCATAAACTGGCAAGACAAAACTGAGTCAACATTCATGTGTCAATATGTTTTACTTTAATGAATGTATCTTCAATATACCTTTTACATTTATAATGATTATTAGTTATATTACGAGGAAATCAACAACATAAATGCCACCAACGTATTCATTAAGGCTTGCATTGTGTCGCAATCGAGATGTGCCGATTTGTCCTGATTTAGTCATATGACCATTTAGATTTTCCGTTATTCCTATTCCTATGGTAGGTTTCATGACATTCAGAATTTATTTCAGAATGATGAGCAGCATATCAAATTTGGCATTTCTACCGTAGTTCTAGCAGTGATACGATTTTGTGAGACTAACTTTCATATTGTTTGGATGCCTCACTCTTGAATAATATATGCCGCAGTAAACGTCATTGTTATCTGGACGAGCGGTTGCCAGCATCGCTAGCACATTAAAATATTTTTTCAAACGGACTTTTCAAGTTGTATTTACTAACATGTTTTGCTGTAATAAAGCAATGGGAAATATTGTATTTAGTGGGTGTAACCTTATCTGTGTTTCTGGATTTGATATCAGGACATGTTGCTGATATTCAAAGGTTTTGTTTGTGTTGGTTCAGTCTTGAGGGATTCAGATTTCTTCACTCCAGAATGGCGGGAACACTCTCACACAAATTCAATCACCGCCCAATGGTTAAAAAGTCACGTGCATTTTCAATCACCGTCTTAGAAGAGAGAAACAATGGTAATACACTTAAGGTTTAATAGAACTCTGATGATAAATAATACTTTCCAGCAGCGATTCAGTTTATATTTCTTTATTTGATATATAATTAATACTTATTGAAATACTTTTGACAAGCGGCCTAATCACGCAACAAGTCATTGCGATGTAGGCAAGTTGTTATGGCAACAAAGCAATATGCTGAAAACATAAGTGCTTTTCATAATTATCTAGAAATGTACAGAAACGGTTTAGTGCCCATGCATCGCCAACGCATCTTAATTATCGAATTCCAGTATTTACTCCGAGAAAAATTCCCAAATGTAAGGAAATAATGACTTTGTTGATAATTATGTTATTGTTCACCTTGAAAGAGAAGAGAATTGTTGCGTTATAGGTAAGAATAGAACAGTCATCACTTTGATTTTCCCAAGTACCAAACTTCTTTCTGTTTTTCATCTTCAGTCAGTGATATTTTAGGTAAATATGTATATTATCTAGTCTTTCGTTCCTTTACTCTGCGTATTTCCTCGAGAATGATTTGTTAAGTCATTCCTCCCGCACAAACAGATAATGAATTGACGCCTATTTCCACTGTGTATACACATTTTAAAATTTTGTAAGAATAATTAATGTGCCAAGTGATTAAAGAAGACAATATCTGGCTGATACAAAATTGCGAGATTTATTACAACGAGTTAATATGAATGACTCACCGAAATTCAGCGTTTCAGTCCATTGCATTAGCGCGAATGCTGATTACTAAGCGCCCATTTAGCTATATATCCTATGATATTGATTTCCGGTTTAGGGGGTTATTTTCGCGGGTATCAAATTTCGCGGTTCGCTCCATTGATAGTGTTACATGTACTACATTCTCGTGGTCTTTTTTTATTGCATCTTCAGATTAAATGTATTGGAAATTATATGTAAACCAACTGGACTTCAATTTGGCGAGCTGTCAGTTTTGCACACCCCAAACCTCGCGAGTATAACGGAAATTATAATCTCGCAAAAAATACCCGCTATACGTTTTATCAGATTGATGTTAATTTATTTATTTTAATTCTCCTGTCAAAAAAATTGTTGAAATAGTCCGCCATTTTTCTCAAAAGTGGCTGGTTCGATTGAGATGAAACTTTTCAAGATGTTAGAACTACTCTTCAAAGGATGCAGAACCTCAAAAAAAAGTTTGAAAATGGCCGCCGGACTGAAGGTACCCATTTTTTTTACACCGGAAATTGGAACATCACATATTTCGAAAACCGCAGATCAGAATTTGACGAAACTTGGTGCATACATTAAGCGCAATGGTCCAAACAAAATCCCGAAAAAACAACGCGGTCGAAAATTCAAATTTGTCAGATTTTGATGAAGATTGATATCTAGGTTTTTTGAGTCGTCCCGATTAATAATCTACGTCGCAATTGGTAATTTGAGCTACGTGTCGGACGCCATTTTCAAAATGGCCGCCACTGCGCGTGAAAATTCAGTGTTGTCCGATTTTCATGAAAATTGATATCAAGGTTCTTTAAGTCGTCACGATTAAGAATTTTTGGCTAAATTGGAAATTTGAGCTACGTATCGACCGGCATTTTCAAGATGGCCGCCACTGCAGTCGAAAATTCAAACTTTTTTCGGTTTAATTGAAATTTGATATCCATTTTCTTCACGCTGCCTCGATTAATAATCAGCAGTTCGTTATGGTGTATCCATCAGCACCATGAAAACTGATTTATTCAACGGGTCATAGTTTTCCTTTCCTCGTTTGTCTACCCCGGACTTGACTTTTTATGAGCAACTCGGCGGGTGTTTCTAGAAAAGCAGAGGACGCTTACCCTACCGGTGCACCTGGTCCATGCTCCCAGTTTGTAGTGGAGTCCGAGTTGCTCATTTACTTTTGTTACTTTGTGTGTATGATTTTAGTTACTTTATGTTCTTTGTTGTGTGTGTCTGTTTTCCATGTCTGGTCTTTGTCCCTGGATTACATTCTTTTGATTACCGCTATAACCTTGGTCCCCTTGATTACTCTTACAATTGCCAATATGTTTCTCAAAAGACAGATTAGGAAACGGGAGGCGACTTCCACACGTTTCGTGGAAAAGTATAATTTAATTATTTTTGCTATAATAAGTGAATAATTGACATTGAATTGTTCCTAGGCAATATGTATGTGATTTAAAAGCCACAGTAAACAAAGTTGTGTAAAAACAAAAGTACCAATCATATAAATATCTAAAATTCCCGCATGCTGTACTCGTGATTAAGGGAGTAACCTCACATCAGTAGCAAAAAAAAAAAAAAAAAAAAAAAAAAAAAAAAAAAAAAAAAAAAAAAAAAAAAAAAAAAAAAACAAACAAATAAAAAAATAATAATTATCAAAAATAAACAAAACAAAACAAAAAACAAAAAGAATTATTTCTGAAGTTCAAGATCAGATTGAAAAAATGCACATATGAAGTTCCCAAAACCACAATAAGGACATCGAAATCAACATCGACATTATTTACAAAAGGATATCGAAGGAGCTTTGTTATTATAAGTGTATTGGTCGTTATTTCAATCTATAATGGATATTAAAAAGGTCAAATATTCTATATGCATATAAAATATTTTATTGTAAGGAACACGATGATAAGATAAATTGATCATAACATTGCACGCTTAGTAAATCATTAAATTATTACAAAGTCTGCATTATAAATTGATAAATGCTTAAAAAATTATATTAGTGTCAGAATGTTCATCGAAGTAAAAATCGGGTCACGGACTTTAAGATGAATTCATTAAGAAAAAAATGATCATGGTAAGCATGACGACAACTTTTCGGGCATTTAGGAGTTATTGCTCTCTAGCTTATTGAGTACAGAATCGAATACCAAATTGAATTTTCTTAATGAAACTAAAACTTAACCCTGAAACGATCTATATGACATTTTCTTTGATTTTATGACAAATAATTGGCATTCAATCATGTCTAATATCATATTGATTTCTTTCATTTACAGGTTTAAGCATTATCGAGTATAATTTTAATACCTTGATTGTGACAGACCTTTTAGCAACTATAACACTGGATTGTTCTATGGAAGTCATGTAAGAAGTAAATAATGTTTAAGCCATGTAGTAGCTTTAAAAAAGCCTAAAAATCCATCTTTTCTATTGCATACACAAGATCAAAACATACGATGGAAGAAGGACCGAAGCATTTTAAAAAAGTTATGACATGAATTTGATGATTTATTAGAATTATAAGATGTTTTTCACGTTATTGACGAATATTTTTCGATTTTGTTTTTATGTAAATAAATGAAAATGGTATCGTATTAGAGCATTATTAATACTATGTTGTACGTTTCCAATAACAAAATACAAGGATAAAACATCTAAATCCAAGAAATTAATTTTATCTTTAAAATAAATGTCAATTTGATGTTACTGGTCGATAGTGATATACCCGTAAAATGAAATCAGTTTACAAGCTACCGAACCAGTTTTTGTTCTGCATAATCACATAGAAAACACCTCTTTGTTGATCAATGAAATAATGACTGGTATTCGTTGCCTAGCTAAATACTAAAAATACTAAAAATCAGTTTCTACGCCACGTGAATATTTCGAGTGGCAGCCATCTTGAAATAGAGGCCATTTTAAACTTTTTAAAACGGGAGACTTTGTGGTGACTTTTTTTTTGGACGGCGGCCATTTTTATAATTTAAAATAAAAAAAAACATTTAGGCAAATCTACATATAGCGGTTCATGTTTGTGCCAAGTTTGGTTAAAATCCGTTCAGTCGTTTCGTCAGACCAGGCAGACAATAGACGAAAGAATAATAATAGGAAGAGATGATTATGATCTGAAGGATCATGAAGGGCTTCGGAACCCAGCTCATCTGTGACTCCAAACAGTCTAGAAACTGCAAAATTTGAATTGGGTATTTCATCTAAAAAAACCTTCGTCCTTATCAGATCATTTTGAAATTTGGGCGGGAAATGTGGACTAAGCATGCCATTTTTACCCTAAAAACACATTTTATTCTACTCGGAACATTTTGAAAATTTGTCGGGAACATCAGTTTCCATACACGTCATTTGAATCGTCTTCAATCCTCATAACTGTTGCAACAGGCAATATGTCGTTTCCGATTTTTTGATATAATCTTGTTTTTCATGTCAAACTCTACCTCTACAAAACTTCATATGTGTACAAAATTTCGATAGACTCCAGTTTACCATTTTTTAAACTGCAAAATTTAGGCGGAAAGCGGAAGAATAAAAAGAAAGAGAGAAAAATCAATAGGGATCCAAACTTTGGTTTTGGGTTGCTTGGATTTACATTTCGCGAAACGTGCAGTGAACATTAATTTTATATAAATCGAACACCTTGAAATCCAATACAGCGAAACCGGTCTAAATTGAGCGCTGAATAATTATCAAAAAAAAAAAAAAAAAAAAAAAAAAAGAAAAAAAAGAAGAAGTAGAAGAAAACAACTTGAACCAGACATTTTATAGTCCCGTAATATCATTTAATATATATATATATATATATATATATATATATATATATATATTTGACCACCTGTCTGAACGGTACCATCTTAAAGTCCGAAAGGCATTTGGTTTAGACAGGTCTTACTGTATCAGCAATACCAATATTAATTAGCAAGATTTTCTATTGAGCGTATTACTTCCATTAGTATGCGGATCAATAAACACTTAATGCAACCTTTATTTTATTTTGCAGAAGAATTGAAAAATATCGACAATGAACATAAAATCCGGAAAAATTAGTCCAGATATGCGTGTAGAACTAGGATCTAGAGGATCAAGTATTGGAACGGAAAATGACCAGAAGACTATATCTATAGTAATGGAAGAAAATAAATCATCTGTATTTAAAAGATTAAGTAGACATTGGCAGATGTTTTTGGTTGTAATAGTTCCGCTTTCCACTATGTTGGTTTTATGTTCATTTATTCTGAACCAAGCGTGTAATACTTTAGACAAAACGAATTCTGCAATTGAAAACATCAATAATGGGATGAGCATGAGCGAGTTTGTTAAGCACCTTCAGAGAGAACGTGGTATGTCAACATCATACCTCAGTGCAGAGCAACCTGACGCAACCGCTCTTTTCATACAACTTGAAAACCTGCGTCACGAAACCGATACAAGCTTAAAGAGCGTTGCATGGCCAGACAGTAGTTTGATTATTGACAATGAAAGAGTGTCTCTTAGTGCATTTCTAGAAAGTCTTCTAAATCAGAGACAAGAGGTAAACAACAAATCCATCAGTGTTATCGATAACCTTACATGCTATACCCGATTTACGACTGCTATAATGAGGCACATAACTAAATCAGTCACGCCCCCTGACAATCTCAAAGTTCAAAAATTAATTGTTGCAAGTGGGGCCGTTCTATCTTGGACTGATGACGTTGGAATAAAACGTGCTCTTGGGACTATGTTTTTCACTGGATGTGGATGGCCATCGAAAGACATTGAAGAATATTTTTTAACACTGAAAGGCAAATCGATGTCTCATTATGATACGGCAACGAATCATCACGAGGAGATAGAAACTAAGTTTATGAAAGAAAAACAGTCATCTACTAACCTGACGAACTTCATTGAAAATTTAAGTAACGGTCAGTTGTTTAAAAATTTCAAATCGGCTTGCTCTCCATTGACGACTACAGAAAAACTAGAGTATAGCCAGCAATGGTTTGATAACATGACCGTATATATAGATTTGTTTTTTGATATTCTGGCAGACACAAATATAGACATAACGTCTGCCTTAACAACATTGAAATCAGACGCACAGTTCGATTTCGAATTATTTCTTTCCACACTTATAGTAGCAGTTATTATCAGTTGTATTTTATCTACTTGGTATTTCTATTGTATCGCTTCATTGACCGGTAGACTATCGAAATACGCCCACAAATTTAAAGTGAAAAGTGACGAACTTGCTCATGAGAAGAAAAGAACTGATCACCTTTTATATCAAATGCTACCGAAGAAAATTGCAAACAATTTGAAACTTGGGCAACCGTCCCCAGCTGAGCACTTTCATCAAGTCACTATCTACTTTAGTGATATAGTAGGATTCACAACAATCGGAGCTAGCAGTGAACCAATAGAAATCGTAACAATGCTGAACGATCTCTACAGGTAATTTTTTCTCCCAACAATCGCTTCTTGATTCATGTCGTATCACTTTGTCAATATCGTTTTTAATATAATCAAGTCATAATTGGTGTACCTTACATGTTAGAAAATAAAATGGATTCTTGTCTTGTTCTTAATAAAGTAAGATTATATGCAGATCAGATGCATAGCAATTACTTTTTCAATTCAAGATTAGAAGCAATATAAAACGAATATTGGTGTTTTAACGACTATGCTGAGAAAATATATCATTATTAGAAATTCTCTTAAGTTTGAGGAGTTTTTCTAAACTCTGTCTATTTGTAACTTGACTTAATTTTGAGGCGATTTTCCCAATTTTGCTGAACCATAGCCGCACAGATCTATACATTTAAAAACAATCCTAAAATTATACTTCAGGTAATAACCTGTGGTCATTAGAGAGGTGGGTTCCTTGCACAGAACCATACATATAAGTACAGTCCTAAAGTAATATTTCAGGTAATTACCTGTGATCACTATAGAGGTGGGTCCCTTGCACAGAACCATAACATAAGTACAGTCCTGAAGTAATATTACAGGTAATTACCTGTGGTCACTGGAGATGTTGGTTACTTAAACAGAACTATACATATAAGGAGAGTACTAAAGTATAGAAAATCTTATTTCTAGTACAACACAACAACTGATTTATAGATTGTGCAATAAAAAACTTAAATGATAGGTTTTAACATTGCTTATAAACTAGGTTAACTTCAGCTTCCTATAGTAACACCAGCCTCCTATTAACCATAATTATGATACATCCTAACGTCAATTAATTTCCCGTATTTATGATCTCTCGCGTGGACCATTAATTTCATTTTTTTTAAAAGGTTATTTGGTTCCATTGTAAATCAGAAAAATATCTGTTGTTATAACAGAGCAAGATGACTTATAAATGCATAATATCAATGAAGTTCCTACTCGAACGGAATCTGACTCAGCTTTTAACTCATTGAACCAGGCGTGATAATAACTATATATATCATTAATTTTTTATTGTTCTTGAAATTCAAAATAAATTGAAAAAAATGTCCTTCATTAGAAATTCTTATACTGTAGACGCATAATTAGAACTCTTTACACACACAGTCAAAGCCTTAGGTACATTATAGGTCCTATTATTAAGTAATGAATATTTATCTTATTGACTGCAAGAAGAACAATAATTGATAAAGACTTTTTAAAAGCGTTTAGTGATACGGAATAACGTGCCAATAGTCGAAGCAAATTCAGTTATGTTCCAGGAAACCCGGATATGACCCTTTGATGTCATCTACCAAAGGAGTTTCACCCACGTGCAGCGTATTAAACATGTAATAATATAATTCATGAATAAAAGTAGTTGCAAAACAGAACATCTTTATTGCTTTTCATTATATTTGTACGAAATACCGGTAGTGCCATGACTTTCACAGTTGTCGATTGATGCGGGACATTTCTCAGTTCTCACTTGACATTTCTCATTCCAAGTTAATTTTTCTCACTTCCAATTAGATTTTTGAAGTTCAAACCTGACATTTCTCACATCCAATTTGATATTTCGGACATTCAAGTTGAAATTTGGCCGTTCGTAGTTGACTTTTCTCACTTCCAAGATGACATTTGAAGTTCCAACTTGACATTTCTCACATTCAAGTTAACATTTGTCACCTCCAGAAAAGCATTTGCTTTTGTTACTTTGTATGTATGATTTTAGCTACTTAATGTTCTTTGTTGTGTATGTCTGCTTTTCATGTCTATTTTTTTGTCCTTGTATTACATTCTTTTGATTACCGCTATAACCTTGGTTCCCTTGATCACTCTTCCAATTTGACATTTCGCAGTTTTTAGTGGACATCTCTCATTTCCAAGTTGACATTTCGCACTGGAACTGCTAAATGGCAACTTTGAAGTGAGAAATTTCTCTAATTAATTGGAAATTGCAAAAAAGGTAATGATACTATTGGTCCTTCGTACATTTGCTAGTTGAATTAACTTAAATATGATTATTTGATTTCCAAATAGTGTTGGATGTAGTTCATAATATAAAGTTTCATCATTACCTTTATAAAATGGCCTCAATTTTACAACACATTTTCCTCGGACTAAAGAGAAATCCGTGTATCTAGAAGAATTTAAGAGCATGGCATCCCTTTGACATGAGAAAGTTACATTATTTTGTTTTCTCAAGAAATGGTCTGACTTCTGCTATTTTAATTTTATCAATTCTGTAGAGAATGCGAAAATGAACCTAGTCGAGAAAATGTTTTGAGATTTTCCCTATGTATCAAATGTAAACTCTATTCACATTGACATGATGGTCAATAGAAGGACGATGCACACTTACACACAATATGTGATTTAAACTGAGTAAATAAGTGAATCAAGTAAATTTCTGATGTTTGTATATTTTTTTTCACTCTACTGAATATATAAAATAAGCCCTGTAATGGTAAGGTTAGGTTTTGGTATAATTTTACTTAACTTTATGTAAAATTATCATATCTAGGGGATGATATGCCTAAATTTTTTCCAGATACACAGGTTCTTTTGTAGTCAAAAGAAAATTTGTGAATTTGAGGCTATGTTTGTTGAAAGATAATGTATAAACTGTGAGTAAAATTATAAGAAAAACAACGGTTGGCCTTATGTTTGTTTAAATCTAAGTCGAAGATTAGCTGTCACAGATTACTATTAAATAATTGTGTTTACTTTTAGAAGATAAGCCGTTAGAATGGTTGTCCCGTCATTGTCGTTGCTGTAATAAAATACAATTTTGGGATTTAACTATGGGGGTAAGATCTGTTTGTACTCAAATGACTACTTTGTTATTAGCGATTTCTTGAACAATGGAACTACGCGTGACTTACTATGAGGCGCCCTTTATGTTTGTATCAAAAGTTAAAACAGTCACTTTTCAATTACATAATACCATGTCATTTCCGAAATACGTCACTTCCGACAGAACGATGTTCCAGTGTATTTTACATATATGTAGGAACTCGCTGATGTTATAACTAGATAATTTTCTCGTGATGCTAACAAGTTTTCAAGGCCAACCCTTTTCTCTTCAAATTAGCATTTTTGTTTGCCTGTTGATTTAACAATATATCAAACATACTTTATTTACTTTCCTATGCTGATTATATACTTTTGGTTTTTTTATTGCCTTCTGCATAGTTTTACTCACAAGAATGTAATTCATAATTGATCGTACTAAGATTCCATAATCTCGTAAGTACCAGTCAATATAAAATTCAGGCACTGTCTGCGTATACAACTTTCATAATGTATGTAGGCTCCTAAGTGATCGATATTTTTCAGTCTGCATTCGCTTTTTTATGTAACAGTAATCCATACTTTATTTCGATCTGTATTTTTGAGAATACCATCAATTCATCTCTGACCATGAAATCAACTACATCAAATCAAATCTAGAACAATTACTCTAGCAAAGTTCCATTTTCATTTGTAGCCTATTTAATACTTATTTCGATAGTGCAAAAAAACCTAATGAAAAACTAAGACTGTTCATGTGATTTTTTTCTGTTCCTGAAAAGTTATAAAAATGAATTCAATGAGTAATTAACATTTGTGACTAATTTCATATCTGACTTACTATCTCAAAAATAAAAAGACTTACTATCTCAAAAATCAAAAGCGTAAAGTTTTACATTATCTTGTGTAAGGTATAAATCTCTAAATGTTAATATAGTTATAAGAATAAAGATAGCGTTTCGCACTTTGCAGGAGTTATCGTTCTTGATTTGTTTCGATTTTGTTGACTTAATTGGAAGATGAATGCATATTTTTTCTAACAAATACAGATCTGAATACAAAAATGACTATCTTTACGAACAAATATAGCATATGTAGACCAAAAAGCATTGTTTATTCCGTGGGTTTTTCTACACCATAAATCATCTCTATCATGGGCAGTGTATGAATTTTATGTGAATTTGTACTTAAATATCAAAATAATGATATAGTAAATTAAGAAGACCGCTTTTTTATCTGAAAAGTTTATGTCTTCCATTGTCCAGATAACATGTCATAAAACAAAGATGGTTGCTCAAGGGTAGACAAAAGAAAAATAAATTATCCTACAAATGGATGATGGGTGATAATTTTGGTTTTTTCTGTTTAGTTTGATGCTGTTTGTGTTTGCATTTTTGTAGTTTGTTGTTTATGTCGCTTGTTTTTTTTACGTATATCTTGTCTCGGCTTGGCGCTCTGGTTGTTGATTTTCAAGTATATTTCTTCACGACTAGAATACTCCTGGATTTAACAATCGATATTTATTTCTTTGTATTAAAGTTGTAATGATGGCTGCCAATGAACCTAGAACAGATTTTCTTCATTTTCACAGCAATAAAAAGGCGTCATGTTAAGATGAAATTAGTTCATAAATGTAAAACCGCTGTTTTGCTAATTGAGTACATGTAAAGTCTTCAAGTTTTTAAGTACCAGTCCATATAAATTTCATACACTGCCAATGGTAGACAGGATTCGTGATGTTTGGTCTACATAAATTTTCTCTCATATAAGATTTGTCATAATACGTTTGAACTGAAAAAAAAACGGGAAAAATTCCGTAATGAACAGCGTTTCACAGAAGACTAATCTCAAACATGTTTAATAAAATGATGTCCTTGACTTGTTTGTCTCTGGCGTATAAATTGACATAAATACAATTATAAGTACAAATGACTTTTTTATTTAAGAAATAAACATTTCGTATTAATATAAATGATGTGAAGCTACTCAGAAGGATAATTACATGAGAGGTTATCAGACAAACAGCAAATTTAAAACTCGTTTGCAGCTTAATGATATTGTACGTTTCCGGTATTGTAAATTATCAGAACGACTTTGCTACAGGTCTTGTTTTAATTTACACCAGACAAAATATTCTTTCAGATTTTTAATGATCATTGCTGGTCAATTACTATCTAAAGAAAAATACGGTAACCATGCATTGAATTTAAAAATCATTTGATACCGATTGTGTTCAATTTTGCGTGTCTATTTGGTTAATGTAATCTTGAATAGAAGTCAATGAAATTATTATATAATCATTTGCTCAAAATATTTTTTCACCAATATAGGGCAATACTAGAATAACCGAGCTGAAAGTCAACAACTCAGGCATCAGCAAAAGAAATGCACAGCATAAATTGCTTAATAGATAATATTTGTGAAAGAAGAAAATATACAAGTACAATTTAAATATGAATAAAATGTTTTTGAGCTTTATATTTTTACAACAAAAATGTCAAGGTCAGAAATAACCTCTTAGAAAGATTCAGCCAACAAGAGACAAATTAAAACTAAGTAAGTAATGTGTTACAATTTACAGTAATTGTAATTACAAAAGTTACTTATCACTATATAGTCTGGATAATTTGCTTATCTGTCCAACTTTTGATATCCACTTTTGAATTCTGTTATATAGCAGGAATCTCAAAGTTAATTGAGGTAGTATTAGTCCAGCACAGAATAATTTCAAACACTTAGTCCAAGTTGCCAAGGTGACCCCAGAAGGCCAGTGCTAAAGAATGAATGTACTCACAAAACAGCATTCAGGCATTCATCAGTCAAGTAGATTAATTCCCTTTTCAGATGTCCAGTATTTATATATAAGATATAAAAATCTAGAAATACTAAGAAAGGTCTAGAACAATTTAGAAAACAATTAATCATTAATGAGTCAGATAAACAATACTTGTTTGTTTACAAATTCTAGAAAATTCTATTATTGAAATAAGATGTTTACAAATGTGCCATATCTATATTTAGCAATAAAGGTCAAACAAATCAGCCCAAACAATCTTACAATTGTTAAAAATAACAGCATCATAACAATTTGATATATAAATTATATTCATTTCCAGTTTATTTGATGAGTGCATCGATAAATACGATGTCTACAAAGTGGAAACAATCGGCGATGCCTACATGGTGGCTAGCGGTGTACCTGTTCCCAATGGAATGAGACATGCGCCAGAAATAGCTGAAATGGCACTTGAAATTCGACAGGAAGTCAGTGACTACAAAGTACCACACATGCCTGGCAAAGTACTTCAAATTAGAATTGGAATTCATTCAGGTGAACACTTAAATGTAGCGTATAAAACATTGTATAAAATAATCTAACACCTTGACAGCGTAATTTGACTTTTTTTAAATCAGAATCAAGGAATAAAGACAACAACTTGTTTTGATGGAAAGAGTTATAATTTCATTGAAATACACTGCAAATACACATTTCAACAGACAACTCTTTCAAAAATCAATTAATCAATCATTAAAATTGACCACTTTATCCTGTGATTAATAGGCCAAATAATAGTCATTCCAAAAAGAGAAAGTATATTTGAGTGAAACCATACTGTCAAAATTGTGCGTTCTCGAAATCTACGCTTCAGATTTCTTATCTTTTTCCGCCTGATTCTGACGAGGACTTGTACATTTGAATTAGAAAACATCTTTATACATGTTTCAGTACAAAATTAGAAGATGTTAAAAAAATATAAAATAACACGAAAGATAAGTATTCTTTTAACTACACATACAAACCATTTTCAACTTTGTAAAGTTTCCTCCCCTATATAAGCAAATTGTCATCCATTAGAATAAAAAACAATTAAACAAAAATAAATAATAATACAAAAAAAAAAAGATAAATAAACACAAAAAAACAAAAATATAAATCCACAAGAAATGTATAACCTTTGTTTCTCCCGTTTATCACTGATAAATAAAATCCTAATACATAATTTGGTGAGGTTCTAGAACAACGGCCATATAATACATGTACTACAATATATGTTTATAGTAATAAACAAAATTATCTAAACAAATATATTCAAGGGTTAGTCGAATGGATGCTAAGCTGTGAGTAGCGAGACCTTTCTGAAAAAATATTGTGAATTAATACTACCATCTGAATTCTTAAAGATTGATTAAAATTGACAAAATCTTTTAAACTACTCTTTTTTTTAAACTTCGTTGTTCACACTCCTATCTCTTGTCGTTGAACGTCAGATATGACAACAATAACATTAAAGCTGCATTAACTGTCAAATTTGTTCAGTTTTTATTCTACTGAATTTTGCTGATTCAATGAAATAAGTTTGTAATATTGCAATTGAAGCAATCAATGTCGATGATACCTACAGGATATTGTGAAAATAACGGGTTTTTTTAATCAGAGAAGATCGATAGCTCTGATCTAATTATATTTTGCCATTACTTCCGAAGATGGCCGACAGCACATACAGGTGGGTTAAAAATAAGTTAACCTTTTTTTTTTTTTTTTTTTTTTTTTTTTAAATAACAATAACGGATATACAGGTAAGCACGTGTTTTGTTTTCATTTCATTTCATTTCATCTATTTCTTGATTGGTTTTCAAATGAATAATGACCATATTTGAGGTACATTATACCACAATACGTAAATTTCAAAAGGATCCTTGCGTTATATTCAAACTGTCTTCTTTTACGGCTCGAGTCCGTCGGTCTTCCTTGCCGTTGAATAACTACTTTCGCTTTGCAATCAGATTTGTTACTAAAGAAGCGACCCTTACAGCACATGCGTGGATTAAGGTCAGCAGAAGTCATACATACGAATCTAGGTCGATTTTTTGTCTTGAAAGACAATAAATATAAAGACACCTATTTCATATATTTAATCCATTTCATGTGTGGATATCAAATAAAATTATACAGGAAAAGTACAAATAAGTAAAAATAATACAAAGTTAAGGTATATTTCAACAGAAAAAAATACGAATTTGACTGCTAATGCAGCTTTAAAATAAAATCTAAATTATCTTACACATTTATCATTCATGTAATAGTTTTGTCGTATTCTCCAAATGAACCATACACCAATTAATGATGTAGTAAGTTATATATACCTCTCCTTGACAGCAATGCAATGGACAAAGTAAGATATTCTATTTACAATATAAAATTATCTTATTTCATACCCCCGTTTAGCTCGTAAAAACTGTAGAACCTCTTTTTATACCCACTTAAGTTTTTTTGGAAAGTACATAGATAAAACAAACTAAAAACTCAAACGGTAAAATAAGTAATATTTGTATATTCAATTGGAGAGTCATTATCGGAGATGAAGTTAAAATATAAAACTAATAACACAGCTAACACTGCCTCAACAGTATGCAAAAAATGTCGCAATAAAAACGGTATGGTTTAAATAATATACATACAATAACAATTCCAATCAAAGCACCTTGCTCTAGTTTATATCAGGACGACATAATAGGGACAAGGTGTTATGTGTCAGTCCCTGTAAGAATCAAGCGGTAGGTGAAACATGGTATGAAAAAAAACATCATTTTGGTAGTGTAATTTGACTATTTGCACCATTAGAACCAAGGGAAACAAGCAAGATTTTCCATGCTGGACCATTGAGTTACAATTTCATTGACATGCACTGAAAATGAACATTTCAAGGGCAGATAACTCTGTCGAAAACCTCATTTTTCTAAGATTCTATTGAAAAATTTTTGCGCAAAGCCAGTGATCCAGAAATCAAATAATGGTCTTTTCAAGTAGAGAATGTATCCTTGAGTGATATTACATCGTCAGATCAGTAGGGTTTTGACATGCATGTTTCTGATTTTCCCCATTTTGCCTGATTGTTACAAATACTTACACTTAAGTCAAACACACAATATCAAAACAAGCTTTAATGATCAGATTGAAGGGTGAAGATGCGATCAATCCCAGAATTTGACTTGATGATTTGTATAAAGTATGTATACATAAAATGCCGCTAATGAGATGGGGTACATTAAATAACAGTGTGAAAGTCAAGTAAGAGACATTGGGTCACGTGAATTATAGGATAATTAATTGGTTATCGTAAACAACTAAAATATGATCAAGAGCGCAGAAAAAGCATTGATTTAACTAGTGTTTATTTACCTTAGTCACTATGAATCACACATATATCCATAAAACAATAACTATACATTTACAGGTCAAATTTAAATAGACAAAAAAGTTAAACTGTACCTGTGCATATATAGTCAGTGTCCCAAAAGTCCACATTTTATATTACATTATCTTACATTGACTTAAAAGTGTCCTGAAAATTTCAGTAAATTCAAAATATCGCAATGAACACAGTGTAGACAGGAAAAGCTTGACTCTTTTATATTTAATGTGATAAAGTCCACAAAGTACATGTCCCTTTACTTTTAGGCAGGCAACTCCTCACTGACCCAACCCTGTTTGATGGGAGCAAGTTACCTAGTTTAATGTTCATTTGATTAACGAAAATTAAAGTTTGAACAATTAACAACAAAGAGTTTGACTGTCTGACGGTTACACAACCATAACAATTCGTATGTAATTGTTATTGTTTCATGGCTAGATTTATTTGATAATGTTTTTAAGTAGCGACTTAGTAGTTTTTGGTCTGGAATGTGATGCATATCCTTTACTACTGGATGCATTAACGAGCACTGCGAAATAATCCAGGGAAACCCAATACCATTACCAAAATTATTGATTTCTTTATAAATTGGTCAGTTTTTTTATTGGCAGTATATACTCTAATATTTGAGAATAGCCTTACAATTCTATCACATATAAGTTGTGATGTAGGTAGCTCAGTGATTTTTCAATAGCCAGGTATCCTTATTTCGTTGCTATAGAGGTCACGTGGTAGAAAGTACATGACGTACAAATAAAGATGAAAAATAAAATTTGTACGAACTGCCTGCTCCCATTGGTAGATACATTCATATGTCATAATTGAATTGTCTAATACCGTTTCAAGGTTGTCACAAGTAAGCCTTTGATTTTGTCTACACCTTACTGTTTTTCGACAAAATTGTTCTTAGCTGAATCCATTATAATGACTAGAATAATAAATCATGTTTGGTCATCACCTTTTAAATTATTGGCTAAAATCTTGACTGTTTGATTAAGTCATTTGTTTTTTCTGTTGTAACTGAGCGGGATGTCAGTGTTACCCTTTCATATGATACTCTTTCTTCACACATAATGTATATATAAATAAATATATTATATCGATTGGAGGGGAAGTCCCTTTCTTTGTTCCCGAATATGGATGCCGGTTGTGAATATTTCATAATCCTTTCGTAGGAATAATGCTTTCTCTTTGAGTTAATTGTCTTGGCACATAGTTCACCCTATCCTAAGTGGTGTGTCATAGCAGTGGTCTCGTTTTTCTTGTAAGAATACTTGATCAGTCATTAATACAGACAATAAAGTGACCTTTGATTTCATTACTTAATTTCTGCACTTATAGACATAGTACGGTGAAAAGTACTTTAATTCGTGGATAAGGGAAGAAACACAAGTTATTCGCGGTTTTGAGGTTTTCAGTATACACATCAATGGAAATTTCCTTTTTATTGGAAACCAAATTTCGTGTTTTGGTCTACCCACGAAAACCACGAAAATTGGCACCCCAAAAAATAATACTACAAGTATTTCTTAGTAACCCATTTATAGTCTTTCTAAAATGAGCACCTCCAGCTAATTACAATTTAGTCATGTCACAGATTTTTACTGTGATCCATTAACTTATAATAATCAATATCAAACATATAGTTCCGAGTAAAATATTGCTGATAAAAGGAATTGAACGGTTTTATTGGGTACATTGGGTGGTTGTGTGCTATACTGCATATGCTGCTTTACGTTTAAGTTGATACATTGTACTTGTGCTGTGCAGATGACTCTTTCTCGAAATGAACTGGACTAATATCGACTAAGACTCGCAGTAGCCTCATTAGGCTGTCTATTTATATCAGCCGCCTGTACGTATTCGTTGTTATTAGTGTAACTCTATCATATGTATTGTTTTTATGATTGTTGTGAATAGAAGCTTGTTCGTCCATCACAATAATGCATGTATCTGTGAGCTTTGCACATAGATCAATCAAGTTGGAAGACAGATAAGGCATTCGTGACTGTTCTTTTACCATTGGCTTCATATACATTGGATGTAAATGATTTCCTTTTAAGGATCCATTCCAGTCAAAGGCTGAAAAATATGAACGACCTTCGACAGTTTGAAAGTTTGTTAAAGAACCACGAGTAAAATACAGAGTTGTAGTGCAAAGACTACATATTTCATTATACATAGTCCACTAAATAATATATTTGTAGCCGTCTATCTTGCATCACTTAACTGCATATTTCTGTTCTTTTACATTACACCTGTTTGGAAAGTTCAATTTTTGAATTTAAGTAAGAATTACATGAAAACATTGTAATATTGCTCTACAAATACACTTGTGCTTATTTATACAAAATTAATAGATAAAGTATATGTTCTTTTCATTTTCACTTGATAATGAAAACAGAAAACAAGATTGAAAAGCAATGATAATTTGAATGCATTTGTGTCCATTGAGTACTCATTAAAGCATACTTATGTACTTTTAGGAAAATGTTATTCGGAATCTTTAGTATCGTTTGCATTTATTAATGTAAAACCTGGTGTTACAATGTCCGAGATCGGAAACACGAAACAATACTACACGTATGACTGTCCTTCCTCATCATACATGTATTGCTAAGTGTTGTATACTGTACTATACCCATCTAACATATACATGCTTAGTGACGAAGTCGATATACTTCACGTTTCATATTGCTTACCTACATGTATCAAACAGATACACTCCTAGAGAATTAAGGTTTACCACATGTACGGTATTCAAGTTCACACTAAACGCTCAGCAAAAAAAGGCAAAACACTCACCAACCACACGATAAACGAACGCTTGTTTTATGATTGTGTACGTTTGAATTTATGATACACGATTTATTCATTTTTTTTTGTATCAGTTTGTTTAGCCAAGACTCTCTTTTCTCAATTCCTTACATCTTGCTGAATATGAAAATGATCAACTTTATACTATTTTTTTTTATAAAAAGGTCAACGGTAGCGACAATTATACTGTACGGATTTTGATTCTCACATAATAATTTAAAAAAAAATACACATATGTTACGCAGGATTTTCCGGATATTTTGTATGAAATTCGGTACAAATACGGATTGTCATTGAGTAGTATATAAAGGTCTATATTATGATGGTTTACATATAGCACTTGACAGATGTTTCTATCATTTCAAACTTATTTATTAAAATATCGTGAGAAGAAAATGTTTATTTCGTTTTCTTATTAGGATATCATACCATATGAAGAACTAAATGTAAAACATAGCTTTCAAATTATCATACTGCAATTTGATCAGAGCTGTGATATGTTTGTGATCTTTAAATTATGTTTGGTTCTTTCCTTTGGTTGATATCATTGTACATTTCAAACCTTATCTGTACGTCAACATGTGTTCTACCATAGATACCAGAGTTGAAGTACCAAACTTGATAACAAAAAGTCTTGTGTTTCCATCCTATTGTTCAATGCCATGTTACGAGTAGTCACGTCATCAACATGTTTCACATTGTTCTGCATTTTTTTTCTTTCTCTCACAAGTCTTTCTTGATATCTGTGTTAAACAATTTAAACAATTAAACATTTAACAATTAACGATCTACGTATTAGATCAACAGGAATTAAGGCAGTGGATTGTTACAATATCTCTATCTTCCAGTGTCACTTTCAAATGCTATTTTACCGTCATCTCAACGAAATTATGACGAAGATCTTGTTTCTCATGCCAATGGAAATAGTACACTTCAATATTGTTTTCCTCGATTTTGTTTCTCGATTTTGTTTTTTTGTTCATTGTAATTACTGTTGCATTTGTAACCTTTTAAGTTCCTTTTTCATATGTTTTCATTTACTTCGAGTTGTTCTACTTTTCTTGTGAGATGTTCATTTTAATTGATAAAGCATCTACCTTAAAGGAGGTAGACCTAGGGTAAGGGACACACCTCTAAAAATCATTGGAACGTTTGTATTATGTATTTTACATCAATCTTATGTAAGCATTTAAATAACTTGGATTCATTTCATTCTGCTTCAAATGAAAGCTTGAGAGGCTTTGGTGAAATTGAATATAATACAAACATATCACTGATTTCATGAGTTATGTCCCTTACCCTAGGTCTACCTCCTTAACCCTGTATATCAGTCTGAATTTTTGTAATTTTGTCATTCATTTTATTTTGCAGAGTGAACTGAATAGTTTTGTCACTTTCATCCCTGTAACAATATTTTCAAGATGAAATGTTTTAACAAGATCTTTTGTCACTTCATTGAAACCATTTTTGGTGGTAACATCCCAAAGGGAGAATTTAATTTCATCTCGATTTTTCTGAAAGTTAATCAATCCTTATATATTCAGAAGTGTTTGAATCAGTTGACATATCTGCATGAGCAGGGCGGTTTATCGTTATCCATTTTGTCACTGGCTACAAATTGAACAGTTTTCTCTGTTGTGGTTTACTAGTATTTTCTCCAGCCATGTTTACCTAATAATGAATTCCAACAATTCTTTGTTTTAACAAAACCCAATACACTTTTTTTGTTCATTAATGTACATAAGGAAACAATTCACAAAAGATATATCTGAAGAATCTCTATTTCATCGTCTATTTTCTCATATAAATATCATATCATTTCAATTACTACATCCAGCTTAACTTTGTAAAAAACCGAGAGCTGAACTTTTAAGGTAATGACAGTTCAGCCACCATGTTATTCTTCCGATCCACCAAAGACTGAAAGAAGGGAAATAACTGATTTATTTCATTCTGTTAATTACTATAATTGTAATATCATTTATATTCTGTAATATAAGTAATATAAGGAACTGAAGCTTTAGAACTTTTTTTTATTAGCGTTTGCAAAAATGAGAGCAAAACTCATAAATTCAAATGTTTCACACTTTAGAATATATTTTGTTATGTGCAGAAATTTTATCTATTAAAAGGGAATCAAGATTCTAGCGGAAATCAAAAGAATGTAATCCAGGGACAAAGACCAGACATGAAAAAATGACAATCACAACAGAGAACATAAAAAAACTAAAATAATACATACAAAGTAACAAAAGTAAATGAGCAACTCGGACTCTACTTAAAACTGGAAGCATAGACCACGTGCACCGGAAGGATAAGCGTCCTCTGTTTTTCTAGAAACACCAGCCGAGTTGTTCATAAAAAGTCATAAGATAAGGGGAAATAATATGATTCAAGGTATATAAGTAATACAAGTTAAGCACAAGTTATCACAATTTGATGATGACGCTTTCATTATTTTAGATGGAAGAAAATATTTTCTTAAAAAAGAATGGCATGGTTTGGAAGCAAGATGTATAGTCAAGAAATATTATGTTATGACAGAAATTTTCCATGGGGATCAAATATTTTTTGACATTTGGGTGTGAATTGTGATGAAGATCTAAATAAAATATTAATCATAAACCGTGATGATAGATTAACTTAAAATAAAAAACCTCACCACAACTTGGTCCAGAAGCAACTTGGTCGTTATACGGATTGTATATCTGTAATCAAAACTCTGACGCTTCCTGTTCTGAACTGTTTGTTTTTTACATTGTCTTGTCCTATATTAAATATTAGGAAAAAATATTTTTTGTTTTATGTGGAAGTCTCCAGTACACAGAATTAAAAATAGAGTTTTATATATGAATTGTATGCATAGTGGATCAAAGATGATAGATGTCAGTTCCTTTTTTTACTGCACTTAAATGCACTAGGATAAAAGAAGTATTCAATTCTGTATGTAAATGGTTAATTATTCTGTATACGATATTAGAAAGAGAGGTTACATAATTTTGGAAATAACTGTACTACAAAAATGCTATTAAGTATAAGAAATAAATTTTGGTATGATGTAAATAATGCGTGGCAATTATTTTGAAACAGAAAGAGATTATAAACTACTACCGCTACGGACGAATAAGAATATTATTGTTGAAAATAAACCTATATTTTATAGAGAATGGTTTACGAAAGGAATTATTTTTGTAAATGATATAGTGAATGATGATAGAAGATTTCTCTACACTTTAGAATTACATAATAGATTTAATATTATAGTAAACATTATGGAGTATAACAGTGTTACATCAACACTATCTAGATTATCAAGATAATATCCCCCTTGGGGAAAGTAAACTGCAATGCCCCTTTATTCCATCAATTATACAAACTTCCATAAAAGACAAATGGGTACAGGGGTTATTTATCAGGAATTCATACAAAATATCCCAAATGGACAGAAAAGATGGGGAGACCTGTTAAAATATAGTTATAATGAATGGAGAGAAATTTTTTAACTATTTTTTTACGAAAAATATAAAATTACAGTGGTTACAGTTATGAATTAACTACACAATTATAGCAACAAATAATTTTAATGCAAGATTCAAATTTCGGACAGCCTAGTAAGTAATTTTTGTGGTGATGACACAGTAAAATAGAACATTTATTTTGGAAGAGTAAAAGCGGTAATCAAAAGAATGTAATCCAGGGAGAGAGACCAGACATGGAAAACAGACATGCACAACAATGGACATAAAGTAACTAAAATCATAGACTTGTGAAGTTATGCAAAGTTCAATGCTGTATTTTTAATATATAGTATATAACATGAATTATACATATCTTATCAAACACAAGAGTAATCAAGGCAACCAAGGTTATAGCGTTAATCAAAAGAATGTAATCCAGGGACAAAGACCAGACATGGAAAACATACATACAAAGTAACAAAAGTAAATAAAATCATACATACAAAGTAACAAAAGTAAATGAGCAACTCGGACTCCACTAAAAACGCAAACCATTATTTGTATGGCGTTGTTAGCATGACACACCTTTAGACAAATTTATACCGCATTTTTATTCAGCTTCCTTTTGGGAGGGGCTACTACATCTATATCTAATATCATACTATTCAAATCAAAACCGTTTGTTGTGAACCTGCTCTTTTGTCTTAAAAGCTTTATTTGCTATTGACAAAACATTTGTCAAATATTGTCTTTTGAAATATTATTATGCTAAATATTGATTCAAAGACATATCTGAAGATTTAAATAGGTCAAAATTTGAAATGTACTATCAAACACTAAGAACTATATTTATTAGAATAATATCAGTATGATAATGGTAACGAAAACGGGATAAGGTGTCGATACTTGATGTTTTGGACTAACAAAGGTACAAATTGCAAATGAATGATTAAAAAAAGGCAGGGTTAATTGATCATATTTATATAATAGTTGTTGATAAACTGTCAACTAGTATTATGTTTATTTCATTGAAGATCCATATACTTGATTTTTTTTCAGAAAAGCGATGCAAACCGTGTTTCTGCGTCAGGAGCAGACGTGCTACCCGCAATATTTACAACTGTTTTATTACGAATGCTTTTGAATAAGGGAACTATAAACTCGTAACCACGCATAATCACATTATGGTATTGACTGGTGAAACTTTTTACTGCAGATTAATTAATACCACGTGAAAAGGTTTTATCCAATTGAAATTACTGATTTTTCACTGATATGAAATAACTTTAAGATAATCAACGAATCGACATAAATACATTTGTTAGGTCCTAAAAACAACTTTTCTTAAACTGATGCCCTTGGATCTGCTACTTATTTTTTAACTTGTTATAGTGTAAAACTTCAGGCAGGAAGATTTTTTGTCCTTTTTGTGCAGAAGAACATAATCAAAATCTAAGTGTTAAGTGTAAGTGTTTGTAAGAATCAGGCAAAATGGGAAAAATCAGAAACATGCATATCAAAACCCCACTGATCTGACAATGTAATATCACTCAAGGATGTATTCTCTATTTGAAAAGACCATTATTTAATCCGTCCCTCACTGGCTTTGCTAAGAAATGTTTCAATAGAATATTAAAAAAATGAGGTTTTTGAAAGAGTTATCAGATTTTGAAATATTTTTTTTCAGTGCATTTCATTGAAGCTATAACTCAATGCACCGACATGATATGGAAAATATTGTCCTTTTTCCTTGATTTTGACGGTGCAAATAGTCTAATTACACTATTAAAATCACGTTTTTTAATTCCCATGTTTCACAAATTGCCTGATTCTTACAGAGACTGACACCTAATTTTTCCAGTGGGCAACTTCCTTTGCACTTCTATTTTTCAATACAGTTCAACTGAAGGATTTCTTGAAATATTTTTTGACTGGTTATTGTGTAAAAATTCTGGGGGGAAAATTTATCGTACTTTTTCTGTAGTAGAACAAAACCACATTTTAAATTTTAATATCTCCAGCGGACTAATGTAATTGCACTTTTATTTCCAAATATAGTTTCTATGAGGCGTACAGAAGGATTTGCAATAAAAAAATATTTGGGATTAAGAACTGCATGAATCACCCACTATAAGCCTCTGTCCGTATTTTGGCAGAGCTGTATTTAATATTAAATGCACATCAAAAAAGAATTTATCAGAAACAGATATAACATAGAAAAAAAGTAACAATAATTTTTAACGAAAGAAGAAAGAAAAGAACATTTTAGTTAAATGAAATAATTTACAAACATTGAAACTGTTAAAAACAAAGTAAAAATAGAAGCGAGAACAACTCAGACCGCGGTCAAACTGTGATTTAATTAAACATTACATCGATACACTGTCATGGTTTGCGTGAATCCCGTCGCCAAACTGTCTGACGATCACATATTTTATGCTCATCCCAAAAAGGAGGACTTAAGCTAAGATACAAATTTCATTGGTAATGTACTCGGTTTCAAATTTATCATATCAGGACGACTATCAAAACTATACAGACATGATAGGAACTTTTTCGAATGTGATCAGGCCAGTTCATCTGTATTTTCACATATAATAATATAGGTCAAAAGAAAAAGAATCTTACTTCAATCTCAGTCTGGTATTCGATTCCAATCAAGCATCCTCTCCACATTTTCAACAAGATCCAGTCATTTATTAATGCATGATTGGTTATAAGAACCTCCCATTGACAGTAATACAGTAGACATCAGGAATTATATACATTCAACAAAAAAGTAGTTTAATTAGTTGTTTTTGCTCTATCCACCAATGAAATGGATTTTTCTATATTTCAGGTTCTTGTGTTGCTGGTGTTGTAGGAATAAAGATGCCAAGGTACTGTCTGTTCGGTGATACAGTAAACACAGCATCAAGAATGGAATCAAATGGAATGGGTATATGGAATACATTTATCATAAATAAACTTGAAATGTGTGGCAATTAAAAAGCATGGTGCATTATTTTCGACCTTGACCGTAAATTTGTTTTTCAGTTTGCAAAATACTTTAAAACACAAATAATATTTCAATTGAAATGTAAGTCGCACAAAATATTTCCTTAGACAATTACTTCAATGACATTGAGGAATAAGGAATAAGGGAATGAACCTAATATCAATTATTATATCCGTATTTTATTATTTATAGAAAGAATTTGTGACGTTCTATTCAAAACTGATGACGCCTTCTATAAAAGTCATAGTGAAGGTCCTAATAATTGCCTTGAATATGAAATAACAACATAGCATTGGAAGCAATGAGAGCCTAATATCAGCCTGTCAGGGAGCGACGTCTTGCCAAACTTTCATTCAGAGTTGGATAGTTTCGTATCTTTTTCACAAAAAATCATTTATCATATGGCCTTCACTTATAACTTAAATTCAGATACTTTTCAGCTTCCGATATGCTAATGGAAAACAGGCTTTTCTGGCTTAATCCAGAACGACTGAAGTACGAACACTTAGTAAAAAAAGTCATGGAACAGCCGTCGACAATTTTTTTTTGAAGAGCGGTGTTTCAGATGTAAAAAAATAATGGCATACGAGCATTTTTACAGTTAAGTTTTTGGAGGAAATGGGTTCTTACAATTTTTGGAGAAGACTTCAATTAAACCTTTTAAACCTCGATATGACTGCATTTTCAAATATTGTATTTAGACAGTTATGAATTGCAAAGCACGCGACAATCTGAACGTCTTTTTTATTTACGAACATTCGAAAATAGTTATACACAAGTCATACACATATTTGAGTGCACATGTGTTATGGCACTTTGGAAAAAAATGCACATCAAAAGCTGATTTTAGTTTATGATTATGTTCTCTTAATTTGTATGCGGTCTGTATGATATATTCCTGTTTATGAAAAGTCGGGAAATAAGAACCAAATATATATGTAGATTTAATTTAAAAAATATACAATTAACACTCAAAACTAAACCTATCGAAATAGGAGGCGAACGTAAGGTACTACTATGTGCAATACAAGGGATGACGCCTTAGTGTTTTAGGTATTATTGCAAATTTTGATAAATATGAAAATGTGATGCATTAGTTTTACAAACTAATAAATTGCTAGACCAGATTAATTTTCTACTTATTGGTCCTATAAATGATTATTGTACTGCAGTTCTTTTCACAAAACTTCGTAAAAGTAAAGTAAGTTATGACATTACAATACTTTGCCATTATGACGTCATAATTTACGACTCATTTTTCATTTACGTTGCAATCAATAAGTTTGTCTTCAAAATGTAGTAAAGGCTATATAGAATGAAATTTTTTTCTGTACCACGAGTATGGCTATCGTTTTATGGTTCTATTCACTTTCGTTTTCATTATTATGTCATTACAAAAAATCATTTTACTCATATAATGATAAATTAAAATATAAAATATAGAAGCAAGGGTCGAAATAACTTTTTGGTGAGGTCACATTAACCTTAATTGTTTTGATTCAATTATACAAAATAACGTTGGTTTGAGACATAAACAAGTTTAAACCACTTAGTTGAGAATTATGCATACTCCATTTTTGAGATATACCGGTCTCTTACCAAAGAAAAAAAATATAAAATTAGAATTAACGTTATCAAAAAAATGTTTTAAAGTTAACGTCCCATACACTATACTCTGGGTCACCTACAAACGGCGGCATCATATTTTGAAAATTTCTAAAAAATTACTGACCTGACGCAAATAAATTCCGTAATCCCGAAATCAGTTCGTTTTGCCAAGATCGGCGACATCAATAATACGACCGTAGATCGGCGATTAAAAAATATACAGCGTTTGTTATGTTGCTATGCCGTGTTTACATTACAAGATGACGGCCATTTTTTCTCCCGGAAGTCACAGGCGGCAAACCTAACTTACTTCACAGTGGTACTCTAGGCGGTGTTTTCCGCGCAAAGGGGAGTTACTTCTGCAAACTGACGCTGATCAGCTGATATTGACAGCGAATAGTATTTATGGAAACTACGTTATTTTATAGTTGTATATTGGCTACGACAGCCGAAGTAAAATATGTCAGCATCAAGAATTGAAAAACAAGTATTTCCGATCTTCCTAATAAGCTGATTCCACATTGTGAATGGCTTTCCAATAAGTAATTTATGCAGTTTTTGTAGATTAAGGAGCGATCATTTGACTCGAAAAGGGGGAGATTTTGTGGGTCAGGAAATATATTTTCAACCCCACTTTGGCAAGATTACTTAAGTTTTTATTTTCAATTAATTGTATAGAGTATCAGGACTAAGGTCAGAATATTTAATTATTTTCTAGCTAGAAGGTAAAGGCCATTATACATTATATTTATTTCCAAAATTTGCCAGCTTGCCACCCTTTCCCCATCATCATAAAATTGGTTGTCCCCCAAACTTTTGAGTGTTCTCTAACAATTATAAACTTGAAAGAAAAGATTTTGTACATGACCCTCTTTTTCTTTGAAACAAGAAAAGGGGGGATTTTGAATAAAGAAAATTTTCAGGCTGATTACATTCCTTACCATTTTCTTACGTTTTGAATACTTCTGAATGTTACCATAATCAATGCCTCAGTTTTTTTAACACAAACAAGACAAATTAATGTCACATGTGAAATATACAAATAAGTTGTTGCTATTATGGCCAATCCACATACATGTGTACAAATTTCTGAATTATTGTAAAAAAAAAAACTCCTGAAAAATGGCAGGACAGGTATAGATTCTATAATTTTGGATAGGGGTGTCCTCTAACAGACTCCATCTAATATCTGCTTCATGCAACCCATCTTGAAACAGAAACAACAGAATTTTCAAACCAGGGAAGGAGCTCCCAAATTTAACAGAGAAATTAATACATGATATTTTATTTCAAAATATACAACATCCACTGAAAAATAATCATTCACATAAAGTTGTGAAGATTTGAGATAAGATTGCTATAAAATCATTACTCATTTTTGTCACCTTACTGCTCAAAACTGTGACCGTATCTAACAAAGTTTTCACTTCCCTCTTCACATATTTAATATTTGTTAAGAAATTGGTGACATTTATGAGGAAAGTTCTTTTGTATATATATTTCCTGAATTTTTGTATAGTTCTGCATGTACATGTACATGCAACTCCACAGTTTTAACAGGGATATAAAACCTATAAAAAACTAATTTGTTGTTAATTACCATCCTTTATTACATTAAAATAATAATACAGTTACCATTCAAATTTAACATTAACACAACAGTATCCCAAGTACTTAGTATGAGTTACATAATATAAATACTTCTTTGTACCCAGTCATTGACTAAAATACACTTCTATGTTGAAATCATATCATATAATCTACATAATATTTCACAGGTCACAGCTTTTAACATGCAGTCATGGGTTCAAATAATTACTAATCCAAGCTCCATTAGCACCCTCAATTTAATTTAAGATCTACGACCTTTTAAATTTAATAATTGTAATACCTATACATTTTTGTTCTTAATTTTCAATAATTTTCATCAACACTTAATTCAGTGGTGACAGGATGATTCGGACCAAAACGAAAACGGACCATTACAAAATCGGACCATAAATATCCAAAATATACATATGTGTGTTGTAATGACATTTTATACTACAAATAGTAATCCAGCAATAACAATGTATATTATACAAGAAATAGTGAAATTCAATATTAACAGGGTAGTATTCCAGGGGTAGCACTTGTTCAACTATATGTCTGAAATGATTAATGATTGAGAAAACAGGGAGTGTATATTAGAGGGAGTCCCTGATCAGAAAGTATTAATATTCTTTCATTAAAAGGGGCAATCTAAAATTTGTAAAAAGTCAAGGATGCTAAAATACCCTTCATTCAGTTAGTTTTAAATAAAACAGAATATGCTACTGGAATACAGGGACTTTATGTTACACATATATACACTTCTGGTAGAAAATCACTCACAAAAATCTATTTTCATTTTATAATTTAAAAAAAAAATCCCTTTTTAATCGTGTATCCTTAAATATTGAGTAAGCATAAAAAATTAATATATTGGTCCGATTCCGCCATGTACCGATTCTGTCATGGTCTGCTTTTTTATGGTCTGATTCATCATGCATTCTGTATCATTGACACCTTCTGTGGGTAAACCTTTGGTCTACATGTACAATCGAAACACCTCAGCCTTTTTTGTTCCACAAAAGAAAAACCTCGGAGGCACTAAGCGGATGGACCTGCCCGGAATTTGACAGATTCAATTAAAAAAAACTTATAGTTGAATTATTTACCATTGCTTTTTTTCTTAGCTCCTCGCGTCGGGCCTAAATTCTCTTTAGAGTTGTTGTTCTTTATTTCTAGTGTTATCCAACTAAATTGTTAGCGCCACCTGGTGTTGGATAGAAATACTTCGTTTTGCGTACGACTGCAATTATTTTGGCAAAATTTTCAAGAAGAAATTCTCCTTTCTGCATCCGAGGTTATTCTTTAGTGTAGCGAAAATGGCCCCGTAGTTTCGATTGCTACAAGCAAAGAAAAATGTCTTCAAAATATATAGTTATACGAAGAGTAACCATTGATCAAATAAGTAGCTTCTTTCGTTGGGTTTTCTTCACCATGAATTGCCTCAGCATAGTCACTGTCTGATTATATGAAGCAAAATATCAAAAATAAAGATATGAAGCTTTCCACAGATGAATCACATCTACAAAATGTATTCTTCAGTTTCTTCTGACAATAACTTGGTTTCTTCTTGTATCATTGTGGAGTGGACTGCAAAAAGAAAGTGCAATATACATGTATTTCAAGTCTAGTTAAATCAATCATGAACAAACTGTGAATACAATTTAATCATGCAGGAGAAATCATTTTGAGAAAAAAATATTTTATAATCATGTTTACATTTTTAATGGAATATTAACTTGTACATACTATATATAAGACTGTGATATGTATGGATTTCAATAGTTGTGATTAAGTGTAAATTATTTCAAACTCTCTGATAAAAGTTTTAATGTGATATCATTTGTACTTTAGTAGTATCTATCATATACATTTAAATTGTTAATACATAAATAACACATGTATCTGTATTCACGCATGTACTTACTTACATACATGTATGTACAATTACTTATCAACTAATTATATCAATGTTGAAAAAAAAATGATCCTTTCCTTATATATCCCCTAATATGCTATCTACACATATCAATACTTACACATAAATTATTATTTGACATGCTTTTTTAAAATCAGTTCTACTAAGCCTAAGGATCTCAGGGATCTTCATTTTGGTCAATTCACATTATTCTGAGTAACATGAAAATTATGATTGACATTATGTATATAACACGCAAATGCATATATCATAAACTGCATGCACTTATGAGAGCTACATGCATGTGTTAATGATTCCTGAAATAAAAAAATGAGCTCCCACTTATAGTCCAAGTCACCTCAGATTGTTTGCGTTTTTTTGCGTTTATTTTTGTAATTACTCGACGGTTCCTTTCAAAAACTTGCCATTTTATTCATGTCGTTCTGTACTACGATTCCCTTACAATTATTTTTCGTTCTTACCTCCGAGATTGAAAAAACTCAAAATTTATTTTTCCTACGAGAATTTTGCATTGAATGTATTGTTTATCCACCATCTTGTTTCTATGGATATTTTGAAATGTTCCCTATTATCTCACAATTGAAGAGGTGAAATAACATGATTTCTCGAAGAAAATCGAAAAAAAATATGCAAATTAGATGTTGCTAGGCGATGAAGACGGCCTTGACAGAAACAAGCTTACGATGTGAATCCCCGTAAGGAATTTTAAGAAGGCGGAGTTACAAATTCAGCGGACCGAAAATGATGTCAACCGCAAATAATCAATGGTCGATGCATAGGCATAATATTTTAGTCATTCATTTGGCGAAAAAATGAAACATATTTTTTATCACAATGTTTTGTCAATAAGTGGTCGGGTGACCTAGAGTTTAGGTCTAAATATTTAAACGGAGTATTTTCAAGTCTAATATGTCTTCGGTCACGTGCCCTGCTTTTCCCAATCACTACAAATTAATAATTTGATTTGTCGATATCTCTCAATAAAATACTAAAAAACGGTGAATCCTTAAGGTTGACCAATGAATGAAGTGCATAACTGGAATGTTATGGACTTATAATAAGTTCAGCATGTTCCATAAGGTTACTTTGATTATGTTCATTTTTAATGTTTTGTTTTAAAGATAATTTATTTTCTAAACTAGTATTAGTTTGATTGCTAAAATCATTTCTTTGTATCAGTTTTTCACAGACTTTTAGGGATATATGCATACAATGTAAGATCAATTGATTGGTGCGACAATGTTAAATGGATATATGAACGCTAGTTTGACCAGATAATAAGTATGAGGTTCCAGTCAACACATGTTTTGCTTTTTTGTTCGTGTGTGGACTAAATCCAGATGTCATAAAAGAAGCATTTTAACGGAAGAAAAAAAAAAGAAAACAATAAGTATTAGATATTTTGTAAATTTTCATCAAAATATCGCTAAATGTATTTAAAGTTTTTTTATGTAGTATTAAATAAATAAAAATGATGTAAAAAAGTAAAAATATCGAAATATGTTTTGACAAAATTATAAATTTGATTTCGTCCTCATGTAGGTTACAACTGCCTCTTATTGTTCAGAACTATCATTGAAAAGGAATGAAGAAAAATGATTCCGCATTTTAATTGTCATATCTCTCATATTTATTTCAAGTACATGTTTATGTAAGGTTCAGTTTGGAAATTAACTTTAAATGTTCTTTTAAATCTAATCAATGGAATAGACAAAATACCTTTTAATATGTTATAAAATAATTTTTGACTATTTTTTAAAGAAAAAGTGCAATTTGCAGAATTATGCTATTTTATAGAATTGGGAGTGAAATATATATTTGCAAAAATATTTCATTTTTTAGAACTTGATCTGAATATATGAATCTCAGCCATCCACACAATACATATATTGACACTTTTAACATTTTATACAACAGACTGTAGGTATGTCATTTCGAAGATTTTGGAATGATATATAAGAATAATCAAAGGAACCAAGGTTATAGCGGTAATCCAAAGAATGTAATCCAGGGACAAAAACCAGACACGGAAAACAGACATACACAACAAAGAACATAAAGTAACTAAAATCATACATACAAAGTAACAAAAGTAAATGAGCGACTCGGACTCCACTAGAAACTGGGAGCATGGACCAGGTGCACCGGTAGGGTAAGTGTCCCAACCATCAACATGATACTAATATTATTAGTTTTAATATTTCATAGGATAAATTTGGGCTATTATTGAAAAAAGAGTGTTCATACCCATACAATTAGTAAAAATATGTCATTGGAATGAAATGTATGTTAACCAGGGACAAAGACCAGACATGGAAAACAGACATAAAATTACCAAAATAATACATATAAAGTAACAAAAGTAAACGAGCAAATCGGACTCCACTAAAAACTGGGAGCATGGGAGCATATAGAGCTGCGGACAGGTATCAAAAGTGTTTTAGTTTTCGAGTTTAATGGGCATAGAGGGTATACGGCTATATCGAATGTCAATGGAAAGATAGATCAATTTAGTTTATGAATATCATTCTTTTTAACTGAAAAATGGTAAAGTTTTCTGCTATTTTATATTAATTAGAGGAGGGGTAAAAGATCAATCGACCCCAATACACTCTAAATACAGATTCTGCAATGCATTATTCTCTATGTATCCAAACTACGTATCTAGTAGCTCTTAAACGCCTAAAACATCGATAAGTCTTAATAATCTTATATTTACATTTTTTTATTCGTCGTTCTCAATTATTCTTAAGAGAGCGTCTATGCAAACACCAGGCAGTGGGTGTCATATGACAAATTTTGATTAAAACAATATCACTCATCTCATATCGCAGATGCATTCTTTTGCAAAGTAGAATGTTGGGTTTTGATGAAGTGCAACGGTTAAAGAGAAATAAATTACAAAGAAACCATTCGAATTCATAGAAAGGGGGAGAGTACTCTTCAATTAAAGCAATAATTGATAGCTCTGTTAAAGAACTCTAAAATCAATTTCTGGATCATCCATTGCTAATTATTATTTTTTACTATTTCTCACACACATGATATAACCATTACATTGGAAAAAAAACAATACTTAAATCCTTTCCTTTTCAATATCTTTTTGGAGTCTTGGTATGTTCCGAAGTTCAAATGCTGGGATGGAGTGGTTTGGGGAAGAGAGAAGGTTAATTAGTATAATGCTAGGCAATACTTTCAACAAAAAAAAGTTTTTGATCTGCATATTGCAAGTTTTCTGTTCTGTTTTTTTTCTGCTTTATAATAATGACAAACATTTAATATGATACAGCTGTAAAAATATACAAAGATTCATGGTTTAATGTATTACTATCCACAGACACTCATGTATACAAGAGGGGTTTAGTATTACATAGACCATAGTTTATATAGGAGGGTAAACACATGGACATCATTTTAAAATTACAACACTAGTAAACTTTCAACTTTCAGTAAAAGCCAAATAAAAACATAACGTCGGAGGAATACAAATTTATTTAAGAATTGGCAATAATAAAAATTTTGTCCATTGAAAACTAACATAAATATTTCATGTGCACATTGTTTATAGCCAATTCTTATAAATTAATTTTAAAACATATTTTTATCTTCAAACATGAGAAAAGTAGCATTGAATTTAACTGAATAAGGGCGTGTCAATATTTTTTTATCCTTTGAGATATAACAAAATTATTTTAACCAATCAGATTACAATATTTATCTGAAATTAATTTATTATTCGATCGATTTATTTTTTGTTGTAGCTTTGTGTTATGAAAATATTAAAATTGCCAGATTAATCCATACTGCACTGTATCTATTTTATTGAATAACAATAATAAAACTAATAATAATAATAATAACCAGAAAAAACAGTTTGATACAAAGTCGAAAGTGTGTACACACTATTAACCTAGTCGATTTGTTTGCCATTGTGTCAGCCATCATTACAGTTTACATGTACGTATTTAAGGGTTAACCGAATTTAAATAATTCCGCATTTTAAATGTTTTAAATGAGATGAATCATCCATAATTTTTAAAGTACATTATAAAAAATTAAATTAAAGAGTTAAAATGCAGAGTTCAAGTTACGTCTTAAGTAGTTTAATTCATTTTCAGTGACTAATTTGACAGTCTGTATGTTGGTACTATTGCTTGAAAGAGTAATCAAGAGAACCTAGATTCTATCGGACATAAAAAGAATGTAAGAAGGAACAGAGAGAACAGACAAGGAAAACAGACAAACACAACAAAGAACATAAAATAATCAAAATAATACATACAAATTAACAAAAGTATATGAGTAACTTGGACTCCACTAAGAACTGGGAGCATGGAATAGGTGCACCGGTAGGAGCATGGAATAGGTGCACCGGTAGTTTACACACTTTGATTTGCTTAAACAATACACTAGTTCTAGTAACAACAAGACATCCTTTAAGCGACGATGTACATTTGTATTAAGTAACGTTTCGATTTAGAGGCTGTCTATGAAAATATCAGACAGATCCTGTAATATGGGTGGCACAGGGCAAATATCTTTCCATTGTTTTTTTTTTTATTTCAACGTAATATTTAAGCAATACATGTATGAATTCAATTTATTTCCTTTTTTAAATGAATTTTGATGCTTTCTATGTAATTTCTTTCTTTTTTTATTGTTACAGTGAAATATTATGATAGGTCTAAGCTATCATGATTCTTCCTATACGTATAGACACCGCACGCTCTTTGGTGAAGCCTATTTTTGAAATACTGTTGTTCATGTGATGCTGATGAAATCGAGGACGATCTTACACATGTCATTATAACAATCAAACTTACTCAATTATTTACTAAGTATAGAATTTATTGTGCCATGATAATACAAGATTAATTACTCAATGGAGATTTTTTTTCTGTGTATATCATTTGAGGCATTTGTAATTTGTACGGGGACGAAACTATGAGCTAGAGAGACCTTATGGATGGATATGTCACTTATCTTGAGTCTTGTATTGTCGAAAGTCCAGTAGATCTGTCTTTAATTTGGATTGACTTTTGCCAATAGTTTAATATTTGCAGAAACTGAACTACTCTGCAAATTCTCTAACACCTACATTTTTTTTTAAACAAAAAGGGCTGAATAGTTCCGATTGGTGTTTTCAGAGCAGACCACTTCCCGTCAGAGTGGTATTTAGATCAAATTAACGTTCATTTACTATTTATTGCCGTTATACGGACATTCTTACCGCTGCTTTTGTGTAAAGAGTTATAATTTTTTTTGTAAAATGTTCTTTGTGCTGGTGTAGCCGCTGGTTGGAGGATAACATGCTTTTTAATCACCACTAGTATAGCCAAGCTGCAATGGAAGAGGGAGGTTTAGCGCGCTGTAAAACCTAGACTTAACCCACCAATTCGTCTGAAGTGCCTGTACCAAGTCAGGACCATCGCGGTACTAGGTGCTCCGGTGGTGTAATATCTATTTTGCCACATTTATGTTTGACTTGACTTGATTATGAATCGGATTAGTGTTCGGTTATTTTGTTCTTACCCTTATTTGATATATCATGATGTACTGATGGAGGGTAATGACAACATTACCTACCTGATAAAATGTAGGCAGTGATAAAAAGGAATAGTCAATAGGAAACGTATAACAAATGACAAGATAAAATCCTGAAAGTTGGAAACCACCGCAATAGTCCTGACTTGTTACAGCCATTTTTTAAAAGAAAAGTGTAATTAACCAAGTTTTATAGGGCATTTAAGGTCCTGCCTGGATTATGGTTAATTATTTCCGGTATATTTAAACAGAAATGGGAAGCATAAAATTGCCACCTGTAATAATCGATAAAATCAGCGGTCAAAACAGTACAGAAGATAGGAACAATAAATAAGTGAAAAAGTGAAAATAAGATCTAATTACAATAATAAATCCAAACCAAGAGTTTTCAAAGTCCTGACCTTTGTAGGGAACGTGCACCAAGTTCAAGATGAATTAATAATACACAAGTAAAACTAAAGAAAATTAATTTAATGATTTACGAAAATTCATAATCAATAATCTGTTTGTCAGAAACAGATTTTTTTTTTCATAAGATATGGATATCGGAAATAAACTTTGTCGTCCTTCTGTTGAAAAACACTCCCATATATTCAAATGCATTCCCTATGACACGTTTTAAGACCTTATATTTTATTTTTCAAGGAGGAAATATTCACATAAGCACGGAAACCAACAGCATTTTACAGGAAAATGGAAACTTCAAGACAAGGTTTCGTGGTATAATAGACATAAAGGTAACCATTGTTTAAACTTAAGAAAATTTACATGTAACAGCACATATTAAAAGATGTATTTAACTTTCGAATTTAAATTATTTAACAAACTAAGCATTGAGACTTCAATATACATATATTTATAGCCGTAAATATAGATTCCCCCCTAGTTAGGGGAGGCTTTATTTGTCTCCACTTGAGATGGTACTATTGAGATTTTTATCATGTAAGCTTCAGCTAGGATGTTAAAATATACGTTTGGCCATAGCGAGTGGAGAAATGATTAAGTCAAGACTAAGATAAAGAAAATCAGTTTCTCTAATGAAATATGTAGAAAATCTTCAATGGTGGGAAACTTAATTTTAGAATTCAAAATTACGGGGGATAACTCTGTAGATGACATTGAAATACTAAAGATTGAATTTTTCGGTGTAAATAAATATACTAATCTTTTTTGTCATGTTTCAAATTTTACATAATTTGCAAGATTATTACAAAGATAGGTATTTAAGCGCCATGAACTTAGACATATTGGTTTCTTAATTGATCGATATCAAACACTTGATTTTCATAAGTCTTTGTTTGTGGAAATACCAAACCCTTGTGGATTGTCTTGGGTAACTTTAATGGACAAAGTAATTTTAATCTTAGTTTGAAAACATGTTAAATTCTCTTTGACCACTTTCCATTGTTACCATAGGTAGTGCATCTGGTGACTGTGATTTAAGGACGGGAAGACATACTCTTTTCCCAGCACACGTGTGCAAAGGAGTTTTCTTTTGATTACATTTAAAACAAAGATAGTTTAATGGAAAATACAAAAAAAGATGGTTTAATAGAAAACACACACACACACACACACACACACACAATAATAAAAAACAAAACACAAAACAAAACAAAACAAATAAAAACAAAACAAAACTAAACTAAACTAAACTAAACTAAAAACAAACAAAAACATAACATGACAAAAAAACAAAACAAACCAAAAACAAAAACAAAAAACAAAAAAACAGAAACAAAACAAAAACAAAAACAAAACAAAACAAAACAAAACCATACAAAGCAAATACACTGGCTAGATCCAGACAATACAGTGCTTATTTTCTTAAAAGAGACTAATATGTTTAATACTCCTGGAAAAGAGTATTCTCATATCAAATTTAAACTTGTCTACTTGTTGTAAAAACAAAACAATTTCGTGTCCAAAATTTGTTTATTAAAAAAAAAACTAAATAAAATTAATTTATAAATAATGATTTAATTGATTTGAAACAAATTTCGGACTGAGTATTGTTCTATCTTGTTTTGAAAGAGTAATCAAGAGAACCAAGGTTATATCGGTAATTAAAAGAATGTAATCCAGGGACAAAGATCTGACATGGAAAACAGAAATACACAACATAACGTAGCTAAAATCATACATGCAAAGTAACAAAATCAAATGAGCAACTCGGACTCCACTAAAACACTGGGAGCATGGACCAGGTGCACCGATAGGGTAAGCGTCCTCTGCTTTTCAAGAAACAACTGCCGAGTTGCTCATAGTCCGGGGTAGACAAAAGAGGAAAAGAAAACTATTACACGTTGAATAAATCAGTTTTCATGGTGCAAATGGATACACCGTAAGGATCCACGAGTTCATCATGACGACCATAACATTTTTGTAGTGATGACTTCAATCTTGTAGCAACATAACCCTGTTTCAGAAGCCTATTTGTTAGAATTATAGCGCGATACAAAAAGTCTCCGTAGTTTCGGCTAGCTCTGGCATAACGTATGAGTTGTGTTATGAACACTCTATAGGCAGGTGCTAAGGGATGAAAGGAAAGTTGACAATTTTAAATGAAAAGTCATCACGTTTGTCGTAAAGTTTGGGCAAAATAGTTTTCCTTTACCATCGATCTCTAAATGTAGGTCAAGACATGAGGCTTAATTCACAGTGTCTGTAGTATCCTTTATCTCAAGTTCTTTTTGGTAGATGAAATGTATCATATCCACGATATTAGGATTGTTCAAAGATAATACGTAATTTAAAGGATTGAAGGATCTAGCTTAACGATATTCTTTCTTTCGGATCAGATCAGCTATAAAGTCAGCCTCATAAGAGTGTAGGAATAGGTCAGCAAGTAGAGGAGCACAATTTGTTCCCATTGGAATGCCGACCGTTTGTTAAAAACGCGTCCACCACATTTAACAAATATGTAAATATGTTGTCGACTAAAAATCCCAGCATTTTGTAAACATCTTCTGTATATTGGGAAGATGATTTGGAGTTATTTCTTACAAAGTATGAGGAATCTCTACCAAGAACTATATATTTGTATCTTAGTGTACAATTTTTTTTTGGAAAAACAACGATGCATAATGTTTTTAAGTCGGGATTTTAACTGAGTATACAGTGTTGAAAAATCATAGATTTTAATGCTATTATATTTTGATAATAGTCTTGAAATGAGTGTCTCCAAAAGATTTTTCGAATTTTTCATGATCTACATTGAATTAATACCACTACGATATTAAGTGTTGTGGTAGGTCTGAAGACCCTCTTTGACAGTTGTGAGTATAGAAGTTAAAGGTTTTGAAAGAGGTTCGGTGGTACATTTTGCAGATCCAGCTATGTAACATTTGAACATTGATATTTAAAGAACAGCCAAATTATATTTTCTTCAAATAAAACAATTTATCAATTTAATGAATGAGGACGTTTTGTATAACAGAGACAGGATTCAATACACTGGCGAGACAGACATTAATGTTCTTATTTTCTTAATAAATACTGAATTAAGCATGACATGCGTTGTTTTAAAATATTTTATTGCATACGTGTGAAACTGACAATTCAGTATCATGTGAAAACAGCTGTGTTTATTGTTTTATATAATCTTACAATGACGACGTAACTGTCGCAAATTTTATTTATGTACAAAACCGTGTAAAATCCAGACAATACTATAGAAAATTTGAAAAAAAGGCCGTAAAAAGCTTCGAATAAAGGCCCCTTTTTTCCTGTCACACGTGCCATATTTTTAAAAACCTATATTCCTGTTAGTATATAGATTCGGTTCGTGGGGAAATCCTCTGCTGGATTCACGAACGCGCATGTTTGTACTCAAATGGCGAACGAAAGAAAAAATCGATATAAAAGTGTACCTAATAGTTTTTGAATTTGCACTAGATAAATTGCTTTCTTTTTATCTTATTATCTCAAGGGGATTTTGATATTAGGACATAACTGGTCAGCCTGTGGTATTCTAATGATAAAATAATTCTCCATGGTTGATTTTGATTCTAAAAGGACACGTTTTTCCGTGTTTATGAATACACAAAGCCTAAATTGCGACCATTATGGAACACTACTTGGGTTAAATTTATCTCGGATGTCAGAAAAAGGCCCCCCTATGTCTATGATGTTGGTCATATATTTATTGCCATATTAACATGGCTGAGGTATTAAATATACAAAGCATGTCACATAAGAATATACAGGAAGTTCAAAAGAACCGTCGCAAACAGTTAAAAGGAATAGAAAATGAAAATCCTACGCTCTTGGTAAAAACTGTGATAAGACTGCAGTTTCCCTTACAGAACTTCTGTAAAAGTGTAAATTCATCAAATAGTTCACACAAAATTTATTTAAATAAATGTAATTTCCTATTAAAAATTTGAATTTTGAAATCCATGAATATGTTCACAGAAACCGCGAACATTAATACGTCTACAACACACTTGTACCATTACCTGATGTTGCGAGTTTGTATTTTATATTTCGTCTTTATATAAGTAGTGTATCTAGATACGTTGATTCTAGTATATATACTACTCCTAAAAAAATATATCAAATTAAACTTTAACACTACTTGTGTTCTAATTGCAAAAATTTCGTGTCAAAACTTCGGCTACCCCGGATTTGACCTTTTATGAACAACTCGGTGGGTGTTTCTAGAAAAGCAGAGGACGGTTACCTTACCGGCGATCATAGTTCATGGTCCCAGTTCTAAGTGGAGTTCGAGTCGCGCATTTACTTTTGTTACTTTGTATGTATTATTTTAGTTACTTTATTATCTTTGTTGTGTTTGTCTGTTTTCGAAGTCTAGTCTTTGTACCTGGATTACATTCTTTTGAATTCCGCTAGAATCTTGGTCCTTGCTTACTCGTTTATTGATTTGAAACAAAATTGGTACATTGTATTGTTTTATCTTGTTTTGTATATTTGTATTTCAAGAATAGCCAAATTATTTTTTTTCAAGTAAACCAATCATTCCTTAAGAAGTTGATAAACGTTTATGGCAATGATCAATTAAGTGGCATGAACTGAATGATGGAACGGTTAAATTAAAAAGACATATCATAAATATCTGTTGTGATAAATATTATTGTAATGCCGCTCATTACTACAATTATCTTTTCGATAAAAAAAGTACGAAATGACTTAACAAATGTAACTTTCATTGTTAAAGGTTTTTCGAATGATGCAATTGAGGGGTGCAATTATAATGATGAGCTTAAAGTAATTGAGTTTTGAGCATTTGCTGACACAATTATATTGAATTATGTGTGTAATAGTGGTTGGTCATTGAATTTTTAATGATTGAACCTGTTTAAGAGATAAATTGAGTGATTCAAAAACGGAAAAACAAATTTGAATTTTTTCACAGAATTTAATTTAAAAGAAAATCCTAGAATATGCAAACTTACGCAGAATCTAAATATAAAATATGTCTATTTTGTCCATAGAGTATTTATCTAAAATACACTATAGACGATACATGACTTGAATTAACTTCAATAAATAAAAAAAAATAACCATGAACCATTCCTTGCGACATTTAATGTTTATTTTAAATTTATATACGTTTCATACAATGTTTAATTTTGCAGGGAAAGGGACCAATGCCGACCTACTGGTTAGAAAGTGTAATAGAAAAGAACGTGCCTCGTAAAACAGTAACTTTACCGTACATACACTAATGGAAAGAAAGGGGTTTGAAAGGCAGAAATTCAGCTTTATTGTATTTTATTGTATTTAAAATTAAGAACATAAACCAAAAAAATAAAAGACAATCAAAAGAATCCATTATCGAAAGAAGATAAATGATAAATACGTATCTACAGATATTTATTTCTCTATGAGGTTCAGCAATAGTTTTCGGCATCCATAGTGCGGCAAAAAGAAAACACTAATATTTCACTATGAAGTACGTATCTACAATGGAAAAGTCTTGAAATTTGTAACATATGTTCTTTTGAGTACCAGGTTGCTTCATGTAAAACTTTCTTCAATTATTTGGCTTTACTTACTTTACATTCTCTCACGAAATAATTCAATGTGCGAATTTGGTCGCTCTATCAAAAGTAAATGCTTAAAAACAGCCACTAGAGTTACCGTTCTTTATTAAATGACTGCATGTGTTTCCCTTTATATTTATTGATTCTATTAGCGGAGCACATCAGTAAAATATAAATTAAAAATAGTTTGAACGACAAAACATATTTGCTTCGCAAATTTGACAGTTCTAACATCGTTAGGAATTTTTCAGACCCTTCTATGAGTTTACATTATCTTCCCGGTATCAATTTGATCCGATGGGGCAGTGTAGCGAATATGGAGTCACATTCTGAGACGCTTGTATAATATTGATTTGTTGTGACATACATCATTAATTTGATCCTCTATCCTACATAATAATACCTAGATGTACTGTCCCGTACTACCATACATATAAAGTTACAGCCCTAGATTAATCCTACGAGTAGGAATAACCCGACCAGAGAAAGATATATTCTTATATAGCCTAGCTGGCCGAGTGGTCTAGGGCGCTGGACTAAGTGCAGTCGGTGTTGCCATAGATGTCACTGTAGTACGAGTTCGAGTCTCACGGAGGGAACGACCAAAAATTTGCGTCGCAAATTTGACAGTTCTAACATCGTTGGAAATTTTTCAGACCCTTAGATATATATATACTAACATATATCCAACTAACTTCTTAAAAGTTTAAATGATGAATATATTTAACATTGTATATGCCACGACAAAAACAAGACTTCATGTTCCTAAATCTCAAGAGTTTCAAACTAAATTCAAATATTTGTTCAAATATATCAAGTACAACTCAAACGGAATTGATTAAATTTATGTTACCCGTACCAATTTTTCCCGATACCCAAAATTATATTTTTAAAACATATTTTTTTACAGGACACAAAGATGTTAAAATTGATCAAGACATGTAGTTATCTAAATCCATTCATTCCAAATAAATATTTTCGATATTTCTTTTTTCGATGATTTTTGTTTTTCTCATTTCTACTTGAACTTAATATAACTTGGGTATTGGATTAATTATGGATCAGTAAATGGTACATGAAATTACCTTCATCAGGATTAAGTTTTAATGTTGTATGCACCGATTATCCCACGACCATCTGTTGATTGATCCCAGCATCACAAGATAAAGATCTAGAGTTTCATTTTGAAAGCATTTTATGACACTATTATCCCATGTTGAACATTACACTGGTTTAATCGATTGATTTTGAGAAGTAATATTTTGGTTCGATTGAACTTGAGAAAGTTAACAAGTGGTCACAGTTAGAATTTTTCATTTTTTATTATATTTTATGGAGGAGCTTTTGGCGTGTTATATTCTGTGCACGTTTTGTATCTTGAGTTAGCTTACAACCATGCTCCGCTCTTGTAACATCGAGCGTTACTTATATTAATTTTTTGTAAGTTATTGTACAATCTATATAGCATCTTATTAATCAACTACCCAAAATACGTTAAAATATGTCTAAAACTGACAAATAGATATGAATTCAACCCGGGCATCTACACGGGGCTAATATGAAAAAAGAGGGCCAATACGGCATCATAACTTCCGGTCATTTGACACTGTCATTTTGAATTAGAATTTATCACTTCATTATCCTGCTGGATTATTTATGCATATGTACCTAAACATGTAATTAACCAAACAAATAAAAATTTTAGAATAAGGTAAGGAAACTTGATTTTGATTTGGCATATCATTCAAATACAAGCACAAGCTCTAAAGAGCTTCAAACCAAATATAAAACATACATTATGTAACATAAACCAGACAAACTAGAATCAAAGGATGTACACATATAAAACAAAACAAAAAGGAATCTAACATAACTATGATATGCAAACCAATAATTTATTACACCTGGCAACCCTATTGTAATGCCTAAAACAAAAGAATAGAATATAATTTCAATTGCACGATTGTATATCTAAAATATTCTTTCAGAATTGTGTTATTACAGGAACTTTGATCACCAGGATTAAAAGCTGCAGAAACACAAAAAAATATTCCGTTTTATACAAAAAGGATATTTAAGACTGATTAATGCAAATAAACCTACATGTTCTTGACAAAACACGAAAACAACTGTTCTACAAATTGTCTAGTTGAGTTGGTTAATAAAATTGTCAATAAATATGAAATTTCATATTGGCCCTGTTATAGGTTTTGGTCAATCATATTGGCCTCGACAGCCGTATTGGCCCTCGGCGATGCCTCGGGACCAATACGACCATCTCGACCAATATGACAGACCTCAAACCTATAAAAGGGGCAATATGACATATTTACTTACATATAATAATAAACGATATATTTAGAACAGTGGATTAAATACATAAAATAGTGGAATGTACAGCTCTTGTTAATTATTTAGTTGATTTGTTTCCGGACTTGTACTTTAATTGTTGAACAACGTGTCCCCATTTGTTTACATTTTTGAAATTATTCAGTGGTTGAAAAAGTTTAAAAAAGGCACGCTCCATGAGCTATAGTAAAGTACTACATGTAACCTCAAAAAGGTTCAAATCTGTATGATTTGGAAAAAAGTTAACCCATGTATGTATATCTTTTTCCCAATCGTTGGCATTTGTCGCGGTAGCCCGTCTTTAAATGACGATAGCGGCAACATTTCAAGAAGTTGAAGTGATTGCTTCATTAGCACGTTTTCATACTGTTCAAAAGATGAAATGCGACAGACATGATTACAATTACAAATTATGTTTCACTTTTTTTCATCAGTTTGCCTGATTTTTGCAAAAGAAAATAACCATTTAAAAATCTCGGAAAATCAGTCTAAGTCTCACAACGTTTAGCTTTCAAACAACATAAACTTCAATGCTAACTGTTACATATAGACAAATAAAAGAGTAATCAAGGGAACCAAGATTATAGCGGTAATCAGAAAAATGTAATCCAGGGACAAAGACCAGACATGGAAAATAGACATACACAACAACGGACATGACGTAATCAAAATCATACATACAAAGTAACAAAAACAAATTAGCAACTCGGACTCCACTAAAAACTGGGAGCATGGACCAGGTGCGCCGGTAGAAATAAATAGCAGTCCAGCTAAGAAACGTGCGAAGTTCGGCGAATCTTGTGTTTTATCTTTGCAATTTGTTCAGTTTCGTCTTAAAACAAATCATTCATTATTTAGGGGCACTTTTGACAGGAAAATATTCCCATATTTTTTTCCCGTCATAACCAGGAAATTATAATTCCCATGACCGGGGTCAATTGCATGCACGCCTACAGCGGAAGTCGTTCGTATCTTCTCGTACCAACTGCTGCAGACAGGCCTTTCAAAATTCTAGAAAATTTCTGCTAAAATTATACGTCGTTTGACAATCGGATAACGTTGCCTGAAATTTTTCACTTTTTTCCGATGTTTCATTTTCTGAGAATGCTGGCCGCTAGAGTGAGTTTCAAGCGTCAGATGCTGTTTCAGAGCTTGGATCAGTTAAAGCTTTTATCACTGTAGGATATGATTAAGGACCAACAGAAACACGTTTATGAGAAAAACACCAGTGTACCCTTTTAATACACTAATCACTTACATGGACGGCTACCTAACTGAAATAAAAAAGAAATCTTTATTAAAAGAAAAAAAAAGATTTACGAAAGGGGACGTTCCTATGACTTTGGTAAAAAAACATTGTATATTCTTAAAAAAATACGTGTACTACTGCTATTCTAATGCGTCATTTAATTACAATAGTATGATATGAAGTCACAACCCTCGATATAAAGACCCCAATAATAAAGACATTTCTCTGAAGTTTGGCTTTTTCTCCAAACCAAATCACGAGCATTTCTTTTCTCTCTCCAAAATTACGTTTAAACGATGTGCATCTCTATAAAACAGTAATTATTAAGTAACAATAGCGCAATCACACATTTGAAAACTTTCCATTAAGCTATTTTAATCTTAGTTTGATAAAATTTTAAAATCTCTTTGACCACTTCCCATTATTACCCAAGGAAGACGTTCTCTTTTCCCAGCACAAGTATTTAAGGGAGTTTCATTTTGATTTCCTGTAAAGACAAAGGTGGAATAATAAAACACCCCCCCCCCAAAAAAAAAAAAAAAATAAAAAATAAAATAAAATAAAATAAATAACACCCAAAAACAAAGAACAAAATTACTCAAAACAAAAAATAAATCGAAACAAAAAATATAAAAAAAAAAACAAACAAACAAACAAACAAAACAAAACAGACCAAAATCTTTAAAATGAAATATGTATACAATGATTGTTGAACATTTTTTATGCTGAAATATAAAAGTTTTGTTCATAAATTTTGAATATCTTTTCAAAAGGTTCGACAAAAGTGAAATGACAATTTATCAATTCATGAATGAGGATGTTTGTTTTGTACAACAGAGACAAGGAGACAGGATTCAATATATTGGCTAGAATCAGACATTAATGTGCTTATTGTCTTAATGATACTGAATTTTGAATGACATATGTAGCTTTATAGTGTTTTATGCATTGCATACTATTATACTGACTGTTCTTTTTCATATAAAAACAGCTGTGCACATTGTTTCATATAGCCAAACAATGACACCTTAACAGTCGCAAATTTTATTTATGTACAAAACCGTATTAAATTCAGACAATACCTATAGAAATTTTGAAACAAGAGGCGTCACAAGCATCGAAAATAGGTCTTTTCTCTCACGTACGCCATATTTTTACGTACCTATACTGCTGTTAGTATACAGATTCAGTTTTTCGAAAACCATACCTTCTTCGTTTCATCTCCAGTCTTGCATTTATCAAAATAAAAGACGATAACGCTTGAAAAGTGCCAATTCTATATTTAAAATATAAATATCACATTTATCGCTAACGTGCAACAACGTTAAAAAAAAGAACGGGTTATGTCGTCTCTTTCTGAATTAGAATTACAAAAATGGATTTTTGAAATGTATGTTTCTAGTCAAATATTTAAGTATCAGTTTGTTTTGTACGAATCGTGCAAATCATGATATGTGATACACTCCCAAAAAGGCTACATATTTTTAATTTTTGTTACAGGTTTATATGATGAAATGTATAATCATTCATTCCAATCTGTCTGCTCTAAGAAGATAATTCACATTGAAAATTCAATGGTTTTTACTGTATTTTAGTGTCATTTATGGAGTTATCTCCTTAATTTTGAATTCTGCAGTACATTCTATATAATTTATATCTCTAATGTACACGGATTCTATGAAAATCAAAATGTTATTTTATGTTTACCTAAGCGTCTTAAACAAAATATCAAAAATAAAACTTTGAAGGAATTCTAACATTGTACCACATTTTGTATGATTCTTAGCTGAAGTGCTACTTAAAACTTTAACTGCTGCTTATGTGTAATATACAAAACTAGTAATTCTATATGTACCAACATACTTGCAAAGAAGTAGAGACAAAGCTTTGATAACATATAATAAAATATGAAGCAAGTACTATAATGCAGATATCGTTTCGATAGTTGAATTATGCTGAAATAAAGACATTCATATAACAACTTAAATAAACTCGCTAGACGAAACGTTCAACATTAATGGTGAGGCATTCACATATTCGCAAAGTCAAATTCGCATTTTTGTACTTAAATGACAAAAAAAAAATACAATCGATATAAAAGTGTGCACAATAGTTTTTGAATTTGCACTAGATTAATTGCTTTCTGTTTAGCTTATGCTCGCATAGGACAAATTCCTTAATGTTTATGGAAAGCCTATTTATTGCAAGAAATTGTGACCACTGTGGAGAACAAATTAGGTGAAAGAATGAAGGTCCATGAGGCCTTAAATAATCACTAAAACATTATCATAAATTATGAAGAAAACTAAATAACAACTTTTCATATTATATATTTTTAATTTTATGCATAAAGTTATTTAATAATTAAGAACAGATTGAAAATAAAGTGTGCATTCATTTATTCTTTCTACATGAAAATAGATTTTTTTGTTTAATGCTGGATCTCCATGTCCATTGATTTAAAACAAATCACGTTAAAAATTTCTCAAAACTTGGCAAAGACCTGTACATGTATCATGTGATCAAGCTAACTATCACATGATTAAAAACCTGGTCATTGGTGTAACCTATTTACACCGTTTGTCTTCAATATTTGGTTGGTTATGTGTCCGTATAAAAATTTCAGGGTTCTATATTATGATTTACTTTTGCGTTGACTGAGAGGCTTTTGATAAGCTGGTATAAACATTAGTATACAGAAACAAGTAACACTCTGTTTAAAGATTGTTTGTAATAAATATAGCAACGCATTCCATTTCATAATGCGATCCGGCAAAGGTGGAAACCCTGTTTTAATATCACACACAAATAAAGATTTAACTCTCTCCTGATTCTTATTTTTGAATGTAAAAGAACAAGCTCGGATTATTTATTAAATGAAATAACTAAGAATAGTCCTTCTGTCAAGACTGCTTTTTCTTGCCAGTAAAATATCTTCAATACATGTATATGTACAATGTACACATATCAAACATGCCAATACATGTATTCAATATTGCAAAATTCATATGTAAATGTTTTTTTTTTTATTTTTACGCATTTGCGTGCGTATAAAATTCTGCCACTTAAGTTGACTTTATATAATGTAAAGTTTCCTTTATTTCTTTTTTAAAAATAAAACCAATACTGACCAGTATTAATATCAAAGCTAGAGTTCATGTGGTGCATCGATGCACATGTCAATTATCAACGGTCATGTGGAAATATCTCAATGTAGTTTAGGAATTTGTTACGACAGATCTGATCTGATATTGCGTCCAAGCGCTCCTGCCGTACTACATGTATTTGTTATCAGAAGTTACACTATTTGTCGTATTTCCGAGTTGCTCATTTGCTCTTGTTATTTTGTATGTATGATTTCAGTTACTTTATGGTCTTTGTTCTTTGTATGTCGGTTTTCCATGTCTGGTCTTTGTCCATGGATTACATTCTTTTGATTACCCTATAACCTTGGTTCCCTTGATTACTCTTTCGAATATGTTCATGCAAATTGAGTGTATATTTTGTGTTAAACGGAGTTATTTCAGTCAGCTGAATCCGTTGTATTCAATTAATGTCTTTCAAAACTGTTGTTATCATTCGCTGGAAAATTTTGAAATACAGAGTCAGGTTGTCCCGGATCGTGGATTGTTTTTTTCGGGGGTGGGGGGGGGGAGGCAACAATACACAGTGGGCTGATAAGTTATGTAAACGTGTGAGCGTGGCCACCCATGAACCATTTGAGTTTTGTGGACAGAGTTAAATTTCCACGCGACAATTATACGAAAATAGTTTTTGAACCTGATTTTAACATATCTTAAGTGAATTTTCCATTTGTCATTTGAGCGGAAATACCATTTGCATTTGCGTAATATTTAGAAACTCAAAAAAGAGCCCCATCCTAAAATTTTCCGAAAGAGGGACATTTGACGTTGTGTCAATTTGTGATAGATTACTTTTGCAACATTGGATTGGTATTTAGTGATAAAAACTGTAATTTTTAATCAGTGATTAAAGTGTGTCATTTCTGAGCTTCATGACTTCCCCTTTTCTCCCCATCATTGTGACTGATGAATACCGAAAATTCTGAAAGCAAGACGGGAAAGACAGGATGAAATACCGACAGTTCACACCTATATATAGATGCGTTTATTTCACAATTGCCTACATCAATTTACTACTATTCATAATCATAAGTTAAAATGAAAAAAATGTCAATTGTTAATTTTCCCATTTATATAACTAAAAACTTCGTTACTATTATATGCATTGGTTTCTGCTAAAGGTAATGATAAGTTCGTCAACAATGAATTATGTATGTATGTGTTTAGTATGTTTTCAGTTTTGTACTCAGAAAACATTAAGCACAGCAGGGACCTGTCTGTCTGTCTGTAGTTAAGCATAAGAAACATCAGTAACTTTTAACTGCTTATCTTTAAGACAAAGTCCCTTATGCAAGTAAAATGGGTATAAAATGTGACGTCTATATTTTTTTTTCAAATTGCGTTTCAATACCTTAGTTGAACATGATTTCAATCCGTATAATTTACCTTTAAGAGTAGTTGACAAGTTTTCAATTTTATACATCTGTGTACTTTTTACGACACATAAGTCAACATTTTTTATTATAGGAAAACGTCGGACACCGCAGTACCCCTGGCCATCTCCATTGCAAGCGGTAAAAGCAATTTTGCAGAGGGGTTATTTAAGTTTACACTCTGTGTAAATAATTTTTATGAAAGTTGAGTATTTATATTAATATATAGTTTATATGTGTAAGACTCAGAACCGCAATGGGACGCAGAGGTACGATGGACTCGCGAAAGTGCAACGGTAATACGCCGAAGTGCGATGGTTAGAAACGATTGTTGACTGCCAATAGGAACGCGGAGGTGCATTTTTTGTTCTTCGCTGAAATGTTTTGACTCGAATTGTTCCGTTTATATCGCGAATATTCGAAAACCTTGGAACACTTTGATTACATAACAAAATGATTCTAGATAAGTCATGACAAGGATTTAATTCTACCTAACATACACATGCACTATCAAGCTGACATTTTTATAAATAGCAAAACATGTAGCACCTGTATGTGGAGAATTTTTGGCTATGTACAATGTATTAGAAGAGAAGAAATTGAGTGACCCAGATTGGCAAGTCTTAATTGTTACCAACATTTGAAAAGTAACTATATTTCTTTCCTTTATGTACATGTATCTACAAAAAAGGGAGCACTGAACAGCCTTAAGGTTCATTACCTATTGACAAATAAGCCCTCAAAATTCATTACTTATTTCCTTCTGACGGCAGGCAAGTCTGTGTATATAGAATAATTTTGAGGCATAGCATCCCCTAGATGTGAGAACATTTAATTCATTGTATGCAGAATTATATCAAAAACTGGCCTGGCTATTGCTCTTTTATTTTTTTTCCAATCCTGCAGAGGGCGAAATACCTCTGGATAATATTTTGAGTTGTTTCCTTTGTATGAAATGTAAACTCTATTTATATTGACATGCTGGACAATAGAAGGACAACAGCCACCTATACAGAATAGGTGATTTCAACTGTGTAAATGAGTGGACCATATCAAGTGAAAAGGCCAGTGTTTGATATAACTTTACATAAACATGATGTTACTTTTTCATATCTAGGGTATGCTATGCCTTAAACAATTTATAGATACACATGTTTTTCTGTAGTCAGATGGAAATTAGTGCTGATCAAATTGAAGTCATATTTATCTACCCCAACGAACCTGAGATAAAGGATGATACAGACACTGTGAAGTCGGCCTCATATCTTGACCTACACTTAGAGATCGATGGTAAAGGAAAACTATTGACCGAACTTTACGACAAACGTGATGATTTTCATTCAGAATTGTCAACTTTCCTTTCATCTGTGGCAACATCCCTTCGGCTCCTGTGTATGGAGATTTCCATTCACAACTCATACGTTATTCCAGAGCCGAAACTACGCAGACTTTTTGTGTCGCACTAGAACTCTAACAAATAGGCTTCTGGAACAGGGTTATGTTGCTACAAAATTGAAGTCATCACTACAGAAGTTTTATGATCGTCATCATGAACTCGTGGATCGTTATGGTGTATCCATCTGCACCATGAAAACTGATTTATTCAACGGGTCATAGTTTTCCCCGGACTTGACTTTTTATGAGCACCTCGACGGGTGTTTCTAGAAAAGCAGAGGACGCTTACCCTACCGGTGCACCTGGTTCATGCCCCCAGTTTTTAGTGGAGTCCGAGTTGCTCATTTGCTTTTGTTACTTTGTGTGCATGATTTTAGTTACTATATGTTCTTTGTTGTGTATGTCTGTTTTCCATGTCTGGTCTTTGTTCCTGGATTACATTCTTTTGATTACCGCTATAACCTTGGTTCCCTTTATTACTCTTTAACATGAAATTTTGTCACCGGCAGATTTATATTCGATTTAAATCTCGATTTGGAGGGAGAAAATATAAGTGTAAAGGTCGAACAAAACAAAAACAAAAACAGGAACAAAATAGAAAAAAAAAACAAAAAAACAAAACAAAAAAAAAAAAACAAACAAACAAACAAACAACCCCCCAATATATATGAAAAAAATAAAGGAATATATTCGTCCGAATACGACTTACCCACCGATTAAAAGATTTCTCTCTGTCAAAAAAAAAACAATTTGCTGAGACGTTATCATTGACTGTAATTGGTTTGCTGGATATGCGTGTTTTCGAGATTTTGCATAAAGATACGTTCCATCAGCAGAAAACAAGCATTAAACAAGTTATCTGTAGATACTTTCAAACAAAGAAATTTTAATTAGTGATTGACTTATCAATATAGGAATGATTTAAATAAAATCGTATGTGAAGAACACTGATTAGAACAGAAAATCCCTAAAAGTTTGCGCTCTTGTTGTATAGATTGCGGGGGAGGTTGGTAAAAGAAAAACAATCTATGAAGGACAAAGCAAAACAATATTTCCCCCTCTAGAGGCGGGTAAAAGTGAACCAGTGATATACAAAACATGAGAACACTAGTGTAAAAAATTTCATTTTGTTTTATTGATAATTGTAATTTCAGTTTACATTTGTCTTATGCATGACCTCTAGATATTTTGTACGATTAAGCAATTTGAACGGGGCAAAATATTTTTAGTACCAAATTTGTAAGCTTTTAATGATTAATGATGGGTGCGATGATTCATATAATATGAAATGTACAACGTACACTACCTCTCTAGAGGTGAAGGTTCCGTTTTGATCCAGTGGCAGTTCAAACGCTTGAAATTCCGTCATTTCTAGGGCAGATGTTGTGAATTCATGATATAGCTTATTGCCATTATGAAAATATCGGTTGGAGCTCTTACAACATTTGGCTAACTTACCCCCCCCCCCATTTTCTTTTAGAGAATACGTTGTAGTTTTCATAACAACTTGAATGACAACGCTATTTTGTTTTCACTTTGAGAGGAATAAATTTTCAAAGAGTAAAAAGAAGCTTTATAGGTAAAACAGAGCTTTGTTTTAAAGAAATTTAATGAGTGAGTCTAGAAATTTACATGTTTATTACTATTATAATAAATTCTTTGTTCAACTATTTGGAAACTCCGAAAGCATGATGACCGTTCATTTGGCATAGGGGAGCAACCCTTTGTATTTGAAATTAAGAATGACTGGCGTGAAGTTTGATAAGAATAGAGAGAAATTGGGGCTTTTGAATTCTTTATAGTTACAATCATGTCGAGATTTACTACCGAAGTAGTCCGCCCGTTCGTCTGCTTGTTTATTCACAGTTCTGATCCGCAACTCCTCTCAAACCGTTGAATGAAATTTAAGGAAACTTCCACACTTTCTATGTCACATGATGTCATTAAGCACTTCTTATTTGTCTTATCATCCGAAGTACTTTCGGGGTTTCCTGTATGTTTTTTTTCGAGACGGGGGTTGGAGTGCGGCGGGTGCATCAGTTTATGTAGGTTTCTTTTTATCCCTTATGTTGTTCCATTTATCATTTCTATTTGTATTATGTATATACGAATTGTCTGGCCGTCTTCACTATAGGTTTGTTATAAAAAAAATGCGTTAATAAAATTCTATGTAAGAATCAGGCAATGGGTAACACATCACATTTTTTCATTTTGTCTTTTTCTTGTTTAAATAGTGTGTTCATAGTAATGGTATAATACATATTTGTGTCTCCGTATGGACACTCAAGTTGTGCCGAAGAAGCCAACCAGGCACCGGTGCACTACTAAGTCTGAGAATATCTTGAGCTCGCGTCCCAACTACAGACCTTGTAAATGATTTTTGACATATTAATTACATTTATCATCGATTTTACAGATGTGTGCACGCAAAGGGTGGATCTAAATATGTCGAAAAAGGTGCGGTCTCATACCATTTATCATCCTAAACAGAATTTTGTAAGCCACTGGAGAATGTCATTAATTGACTGCTGTGTGTGTGTGTGTGTGTGTGTGTGTGTGTTATATAGTAATATCTTCATCGGTATCGTTGTATAATCCTCTAGACTTTAATTTTTGTGAGCATGCTTATTTTATTTGTGCAACTAAGTATGCACATTACATGTAAGATTTTGAAAGGATAATTCAAAATGGGAAAAATCAGACATACTTTTCAAAAGCGCACAGGTCCGACAATATAAATTCTCTCAAAAATACTTTTTCTTTTAAAAAGATCATTACATGATCTCTGCATAGCTGGATATCCTAAGAGATTTTTCAAAAGAATGTCACAAAACTAAATTATTAACAGAGATAAATGGCATTGAAATGTTCCTTGATTTGGATATGGCAAATAGTCAAAATACATTTTCAAAATGATGGTTTTTTTTTCATACCATGTTTTACCCTCTGTCTGTTTCTTACAGAGACTGATTGAGTGGATAACAGTATTGGGTTTTATATTTGGTACATTTTAAAAGTTTATTTTTTTATGATATATATAAAGTGATAATTAAAGTTCAGTTAACGACAAAGTCTAAGATTTTATTTACGAACTGTTTTAAAGTTTTGGTTTAATTTAACTTATACATAAGCATGACAAATTGTAATAAGTGTCATAATATCACATAAACACATTGCTCTTTTGTAATGGGAATATATAATTTAGAATAAAACATATATTTACTATACATAAGTAAACAAAATAATCTACAATTAATTAACAACAGTCTTAAGGAAGTATATCTAGGGTAAGGGACATAACTCTTAAAAATCATTGGAACGTTTGTGTCTGCATTTTATATCCATCTTATGTAAGCATCTAATTATCTTGAATTGATTTTATTCTGCTTCAAAAGAAAAGATTGAGAGGCTTTGGTGAATTTGAATATGATACAAATATATCATTGATTTCAAGAGTTATGTCTCTTACCCTTGACCTACCTCCTTAAATGAGTAAAGATATGAAATTTCGACAATGCGTAAGAGTAATGTATAGAAATATGTTCGTCTCATAATGTACAACTCTATCAGAATCTGCGCCATCAGCTCATGTATGATAGAGAGAAGAAAACATAAACATTTAAGGGTCTTAAAATAATTTGGGAGTCGTACTCGCACCGCTGTGACACGGAACTTTTCGCCAATACTAAAACACTATGTTGGGCAAGTCAGATGGTGAACACGTCCAAGACAACTCAAATAGTTAGGATATATAAAATAAAGCTTTCACTGGCCGGTTTATTCCTCAGATTTTCCGTTTAAATGCTATTCTTTCGTGATTCGTTTAATGTGATATATAACACCATATAAGTGCTAATCATGTTAAATAACAGTATAAAAAATCACTTTTCTTATCTTTTTGATAAATTAATGCAAAGTTCTTCATTTGAAAACTGTTTGTAATTTTGTTGAAATGTTTAAGGTTTTAAAATTGCAGAAGACGATAAATTTAATGAATTGCAACTCTTCATTCGCCCAGTTATATATCATGTAAGAACGACTACGTAAAATACCTCGTTAATTCTCAATTTAGATTCGCTCTCTTTAAAAATCAGGTAAGGAATGATTCAGACATGTCAGAACTGTACCAAATAGTTCTATTTTTCAATTTTAATTCGGTAATTGACCACACAACTAGTATTAGCTTTTCAATCGATTGTTGAGCTTTCGAGATTGGATTTGTATTGTACAAATTGTGTCCAAAAGTGTCGCTTTACAAGAGTTATCGTTTGATTTGAGTGATTTTATGAAATGAATGTATGGTTCCTCAGCACTACAGTTCTAAATATAGAAAGTACCATAGGTAGGTAAAATATATCATATCTATACCAAAAAGCATCATTTGTTCTGTCGGTTGTTTTACACCATGAATCAACTCTACAATTGGCAGTGTCTGATTTTTTTGGGTTGTTACCTAACAAAATACCACGATAATAGATATTGACTGTTAAAATGATAAATATCTTGATGTGGTGACCATAATTAATGTCAATGAATATAGTTTTCGTTAATTGTTCAAACAATGCAGCAAGCATTGATCAAGTTATGTTTTTAAATTATTATAAAACAAGGTGAAAAAACACTTAGTCCGAATTGCCTCTGACCCTGCAACCCTCCCCCTTTTTTGGATACTGATATGTCGGGTTGGGGTCAGAATGATGTGTCATACAAAAAGTATGGAGATTCAGCGGTACTGCGAAGTACCGCTCTTCAACAGCTTGTAACGAATTTCAAGTTGAAAATGTGCATGCCACACCTACCTAGTTCGATTCCGAAATCATTTTCCTACATGCTGTTACCTTGATTGCTACAAAAATTACTTTTTCGATTAAATTTTTGATCATTTTCCACGAGATAACCTGTTTTGTTGGCATTCTGAATCGTAATAGAGAGTAGGCGGAGCTTGTTAATTTTGGAACGGAACGGAGCAGAAATGATTTTTAAAACAGGAATCTAACAGAATATTTCAAAATTCCACTGACAAATTACGTGTCCTCTAGCCTTCCGTTTCAAAAGTATCATTCTTCAGACAAAAAACTGCGTCAAAAATGCTTCAGGATGGATAGGTGAAAATAGCTGTCCGTTGTTAAAGGCAAAAAACTAATCGAGAAAAATGATATGCCCCAAATTCTTACATAGTGTGGTACTTATATGTGTTTAAAAATGTAAACATATTTTTGAATTCGAAAAAAGTATGCAGTACAACGAAAACCATTTATTCTACAATAGAAATATAAATATACAAACACGAGGTGTTGGTAAAACGTTATTTAAAAAAAGAAAACGGTAATTGGCTTAATTATTTATCTAAATGAAAATTAAACAAAATCGGAGCCTCAGTTGAAATTTGAAAAAAAATACCCTCTGATTTTCTGTAGACAAGCATGAAAGAATTTTTACTTTACGTATTTTGGTACACCAAACTGTCACTAAAGGTTGTTATGGGGTCAAATTGCAATAGACAATCTCCATCCTATTTCTGTAGATAGTGTGTGAGTGGAACGTATCAAAGCTTTAAAATTGTAAATGTATTTGTGCATGAAATTGCCTCACATTTAGATGTATGGCGTAGCATCATATTTTACAAAGATCAAGCAGAAGCATATTTGTTACTTATTAAGTTCTTGTGCCTGAACTCGATACATTCAAATCAGATATTCAGTAGTATACCGCATTTGTAGCCATGTGATAACATTCCATATCAATTTAAGGATATATCCAAGCAGTACATTTGAGTCCATTTGATAAGTCTTTGTTTTAAAGATATGCACTTTCGTAGTATTTTACACGATCGTCATGTGCCTCACTCTTCACCTGATACCCTTCTAGCCAGTATGTTGGCATTGGACCTTTTTCCTGAAAAATGTATATTCTTTGTTAGACTGGATAATTGTTGAATACAAATACGCTGTTTGAAACTGTCATTTTACCGAATATGAAAAGATTCTCATATCAACTTGTTTTTTTTTTGTAATTTTTTTTTTACGTTTGTTGTAATTTCTGGATGAGATAGTGTTTACGTAAGACGGTACACCTAGGATAAGGAGCATAACTCTCTCTAATCATTGCTATGCTTGTGTAAACTTTTTTACATCTCAGTAAGCACCAAAATAACTCGGATTGATTTCATTCTGTTTCAAATGAATGTTTGATAGACTTTGTTTAAATTGAGTATGATACGACATATCACTGATTTCAAATGGTATGTCACTTAGCCTAATTCTACCTCTTTAACATGTATGTGGTTTTGTTTTTGTTATTTTACTAAATGAAGTACAGAAAACACCTTAAACATCAGAATCAAACATGTCGAAGAAACATCGACTTGAAAATATATTTTCATTAAAATGGTATTACTTCAAAGTGAAACTATTTGATCTGATAGTAACTGATATTGATAACTTTTATTTGGTTCGTAGACATAATGATGTAGAAACTCGTGTTATGTTTTTTCATTTGATCAGTATTGAATTACGGTTTATTGAAGAGGATATTGTACTACACCATTATCTGATAGAAAGGAGAAAGAAGACTCCCATAGGTGAATATAGTGGAAATACACATGCAAGAAATGACTTAAAAAGGTGATGGGCTTGAGGGTACAGATTTCTTCATAGTCTTTTGATATCTCCATATTATGATAATTTATCATATAAACATGATAAAGTTTTGATGCAATCAATTGAAGAAGAGTTGTACACATATATCATATGACAGAACGGTTAGAAAAACAATCTAACAAATAGACTTTTGTGTTGATTCCAATACTGCCACAAAAGCTTTAAGGGAAGAAAAGGATACCTTATGTGAATACTAGATCAGAAATTAATATTAATCCCAAGTTTTTAATATAAATTTGGTTCGAATGTCATCTTATGTTTAAATATATAAATTATGTGGTATGAGATAGAGGTAACCTGTCAGAGGATTAAATAAGTTGTAAGCTAAAGAGGCATTTTTGAAAGATCTGCCATTTATTTTTATTGGAGGGTCCTCTTTTGTCTTTTTTTTTTGTTCAAATCGACTTGTCTATGGAGTAAGTTGCCCAATATATTTGCAATATCGTAACTGTTTGACCATTTTGATACCATCTTTAGTAAAAAAAGCTGTGTATTTCTGATTAGTCTTTGCCCAACAAATCACTTCGTGAGAAAATCAATGGTTCTAAGTTGTAAAAGTAAACATTATGTTAACTCGAAAACAACCAATACAACAGAATATCGTAAAGAAAATTAACGGAAACTAACAAATTGATAAAAATGTGGATTTTAGCTAATATACGGCCATCATGATTACGCGATAAAGTAGTAATGTTATGTCCACACACTGTAAATAAAGGTCAATAAACCAAAGAAAGAACTAACAATCAGAGTCTGCAAAGAAAACAAAAGCCTCTTTAATTATTTACGTGCCTGTATATCCGTGATGCCTCTAAATTTAGTGTAGAACTTCCCCTCTTCATTCAAAACAATGTTTGTTGACCTGCTGATATGAATTTTGCCACCTAAAACATAAACAGAGTCAACCGAATAATACTGAATGCACAAGAGTAATGATAAAAATGTTATATAAAAATCATTCCTACCAGGAAAGTAGGATAACGTTTTACATTTAACTATCGCTTTAAAAGTTCTGCTAATGTCCGCTTTTCAAGCAGTTTTGTTACGCATGTTGTATGATTTAATGCTGTGTTTACGTTTAAAAAACATGCCATATACATCTGACTATCCCTTTGCACTTATCTGCAAATCTATATTCTATATACGTCTCAATGTAAAGCCGCCATCGGATTATGTGTGCTTCAGAGAAGATATTGCAAGCAAAAAAGGTTCTGAACACTTCCTAACGTTGTAAGGACTGTCTAATATGCAAAGCATTTTTTGTTATTCTTTGAAGTACTTTCATGAACAATATGTTCTTCGAAGTCGTGTCCGCTTCCCGGTACTTAAGATTTCATAAAGTCAAATCAATGATATTTATTGTTGAAATGTTTTATCAATAATTTTAATCAAGCATTAAATGTAACTTAAATGTTTTTTGGTTATATGCATCGTAATTCATCATTCAACACAAGAACACATTTAAAGTTTTTGGAAACAAAGATTTATTAATGCAGACAAACAAGGTTGTTACCAATAAGTTTTTTTTAATTAATTTACAGCAATTTCATTTTTTAAGTCTGAAATTCCCATATTCTTTTTCCTAAATGTGTTTTGCTGATCAAGCTGACATTGATTTACTGGATCATATATCTTCAAATTAAGATAAATGCCGTTAATTTGGCGAAATATCACCAGCGATCATAATCAAATTTCAATATTATCTTTTATTGTTGTAATTTTTTCAAACGATTAGGTATTTGCAATGTAGTAGAAATTTAGGCAACACATCGTGTGCATTTTCAACAAAACCTTGTCCTGGTAAAGTTGAAGATTCATTTTGAAATTTTATATTTACACAATTTGTGATAATACAAAATAGAATATGGTAGAATTTAGCATTCAGAAGCAGTTAAAATATGCCAAAAAATATGTTGAATTAAAAGGGGGTTAAATTCAAGAAATGGATTTAAAAGGAATAACAGTCTTTTTTTTTTGCACACAAATAGCACAATTATTTCCTAATAATTGTTGTTTTGCACTTGATAAATCAATCAAAATTAACGGTCATTCTCTGTAAACACTCTTAACATTTTGTGCCACGCATGGTGCCTAATTTCTGTTATTTTTGCAGGGCTAGTCTATTACCACCAGAAAATGAAAATTTACTTTGTTTCATCTTTTTACTGTCAGTTACCATAGTAACCAGAAGCTAAAATTAAAATTGTTCATAGCTCAAGACCAAATCATCAAGACAATAAAAAAGACTATCAAAGATATTTTCAACTTACTTTTTCCACATGATTCCATTCTTGAAGCGGTGGTCACAGTGTCGCCTAATAAACAATATCTAGGCATTTTGGTTCCTACGATTCCAGCCACACAAGGGCCTTAAATATGAAATAATTACCAATATGTGAAAACACAAAATCAATTTTACCTCGGTGTTTAAAAGTACTGATACTGATTCAAAGCAATTTGAAATTTCATAATAGAAAAAAAGTTATTTGAGCTAGACGTTTTTTGCACGAAGTTTCATTGCAATAATGGTGTTTAATTCAGAATAAATATATGATTGTTCATATATATTGATTGTAACGTTCTATTACATACTGCTACATAGCGAATGATAGGAAATGTAGATACAATTCATTTACAAAGAAAACACTTAATGTCGAAATAGAATAATATGAAAAATAAAAAAGCATTGAAATATATATTGATTTATATGCATGATAAGTGATTGCATAAACTATATTTACTATATATTTACCCTATATCATATACCCCCTTTCAGAACCCTACACATATAGCACATTAAGTATACACCCTACTTTTTATAAACTTGAAATATAGTTAAATATATATATTATGAACATGGTCAGTGGACCTTTGGCTAAATAGAAGTTGATGTTGCATACGATAAGCTTTCACACGAAATATGCATTGTATATTTTTTCGGTATATGCATTACGTAGTTGTCGTCTGAAAAAAACTTTTTATCCTATCAGTTCTCCATATGTTCATCTATTTGAGCAAAAATTAACAAATGTTTATTATCTCTTTTTATTGTTCGTCGATTATTGATTACATAAAATCTAATAACTTATTTTCATAAAAAATGTACACAATTACTCCACCCATGCGCATGTAATTAATAATTATTTCAATTTAGTCTATTGAAGATGGTTTTTAGAACACTTTATACATGTATGATTACTATATGTTGAAATAGATTTATGAAAGTTTTCTGAAGCGTGTAATACAAATTCATGCAAACATCTGGTATAGTCTATGAATGATTCAATTATACTTATGTGTGGTCGTATCTGTATGTCCTTGCAGAATTGCCACTGTCTTACCTGACACCATCAGAGGTTCTCCCATGAAAACGCTATCCAGTCACATCACATGCTAATGTGCACAAAACGTTCCATATGTACAGTCTCGTGCCAAAAGTATTCGCGGAAAAATGGCGGACGTCATGACGAAGTTGTCTCGCTTTGTACAATAAAAATACAATGCTGATACATAAAACGATAAAATAAAAAAGAAACTTACCTTCAATACTTTGTCAGGTGCCCCTTCGATCTTATGCAGGCTAAAATTCTCCTCGGAATGGAATTATACAGGTTTTGCACATATTCTACTGAAAAACTTTGCCAGAAAAGTTCCTCCGGTTTGTTATTCTGGGGGCCCGAATTTGCAATGTCCGTTTAATTCTAAGCCAACAATTCTCAATAATGTTAATGTCCGGGGACTGAGCAGGCCAGACCATACCATGAATATTATTTTCATGTTTGTATCATTCAACAATGCGGGCCCTATGGACGGGGGCGTTGTCATCCTGAAAGACATAGCGATCGTCGGGGAAATGACATGCAATTACTGGCCATAATTGATCATCAAGTATTGAAATATATTTCTGAGCATTAATACTTCCATCTACCTTGCACAGAGTACCTACACCAAACCATGTTATACAACCCTATACCATAGCAGAAACCTCTGGCACACACTCTGCATACATGCATTCTGGACGATACGCTTCTTGGGCTGACCTCCATACATAAACGCGATTGTTCTGTCCTATTACTATTTGGGATTCATCGCTGAATATTATATGCCTCCAGTTTTCATTCACAGTCCATCTCCTTTTCTCTAAACACCACGACAAACGTTTCCTTCGGTTAACCTCTTTAACAACCATTCTTTTTTCACTACCCGTCGGTAAATCTGACTTTTGTGCAAAAATCTCTGAACAGTCCTAGCACTAACACGATTTTCTCCATTTCCAATATTGTACTCCGATGTTATGTCCTTCAAAGCCTTCCCGCGATGTTTTTTTCACAGGACGTTTCAATGTGGCCTCGCCACGCACAGTCATTTTTCTAGGACGTCCTGAACGATGAGCTGTTTTGTAACTTGGACGATCACGGAATGTTTTGATAATTGATCTACAGGTGCTCTCTGGTATGCCCAACATCCTTGAAATTTCACTTATCTGATATCCTTCAGATTTTAGTCTGACAATTACTTCTCTTTTGTCCGGCGACAATTCCTTTGATTTGCGACCCATTTTGTTTACATTCGAAATATTACAATGTAATTATGTCACTGCAGACGACAATTTACGTCATCACTTTGGAATTTATCACTGTTTCTGGGGATAGTCTCAAAGTAGAATTTTGTTTGATAATTTCCCTACAATTTTCATTTTTCCGATGGAAGCGCGACAACTCGTAAACCTGATCCGCCATTTTCCGCGAATACCTTTGGCACGAGACTGTACGTATATTGTAGTATCTCTCGGTTAAAGACGCTGATTTTTGACGTTGCCTAGATGTCCGAATGATCTAGAGCAATTAGTGCAGGCGAAGTCGCCATAGATGTCAGAGCAGAGAAGAGGTTCTAATACCACTTAAGGAGCGATCAATTTGTATAACAAATTTGCAATTTTGTATCGATTCCAGGGTTTGGATGTAGCTTATACTTGATAATATATGTATATGCTTCATTGCATCAACATTCTGTGAGGTTTCTAGCTGTACATGTTATTTAAATGTTTTATATGCAACAGACCGATAGGACACGAGGAGCTCAAAAATACATTTACAAAATTTACTTAAAAAAGCCCGTTCTTCTATGTCTGATCTTGAACTTTGTGACATTCAGTGACGATTAGTCGAATTTCAATGTATTGAGTCAGCACAGGTAAAAGTAAACAACTTCACAAATTCACACGGGACGGTGTACACAAAGCAAACAATACAGAAAGACAGCAGATTATGTATCAGAGCAAAACTATATCAAAAAAGTCTAGCAAACGTAGATTTAATAAAACATCCAAATCAAAAGGAATCTCCATCAATTGCTAATCCCCAATCTATTGCTCTGTCTGTATTAAATCTTTTAATAATTCAATCATTTCAGGATTGAACAAGATTTGTAAGGATGGAAGCATAACTGAAGAACAGCTAAAACACCAACGGATCCAATAATTGAACGTTTTCATTTTCTCTCTAAAATTTACAAAAACATATTCCTGGACGACCCATAGTTTCTGCTAATAGTCATCCGACGAAAACAAAATCTGAATTTGTTGATTGCCACCTCAGTCCCCTTGTTCAAAACTCCCGTCATATTTACAAGATACCACGGATCATTTGAAAATAAATTGATATTTATGAATCCTCCACCTCCTGACATACATCTGGTTTCCCTTGATGTCACTTCACTCTATACTGATATCCCACAAGATGACGGTATAGAAGTATGTAGAGAAACTTGGAACTCATGAGATATTTTGGACCCTTCCCCCTACTGACTGCCTATTTAATCCACCCACCTTAGTTTTGAAGTGAAAATCTTTACCTTCAACGACGAGCACTACTTCCAAAGCAGTGGTACAGCTATGGAAACTAAAATGGCTCCTTCATATGCAAATATTTTTTATGGAAATAAGTTAGTTACAACTTTACTTTCAACAACGAGCAAGACCTCCATATCAATGGTACAGCTATGGGAACGAAAATAGCTCCTTCATTTGCAAATATCTTAATGGGTAAATTGGAAATCAAATAATTTCAACATCTTAATCAAATCCCCTTTCTTTGTTTCGATTCACCGATGATGTCGACATGAAATGGAATGAGTCTCAACAAAATTAAGACAAGTTTATCACACATGCCAACAACACTCATCCATCAATCATATTAACTCATAAAATGTCTTGTACTAAAATTACATTGTTAGATACCGCTACGTCTGTTAAACAGGTTGAAATTTCAATGGGCATTTACAGCAAACTCATTGAAAGTCACCAATACATATCTCTCAATAGCTGTCACCCAAAACATTGTACTAAACGCATATCATATAACCAGGCTCTCCTAATTTGGCGCATTTGTTAATCTCACTATACAACAAACAAACGTCTACATGAACTTCGTGGTCATTTGTTATCGCGTGGCTATAAACAAACAGACGTAGATCGGGGATTTGAAAGTGCTAACAACATCACCCAAATGATCTCGAGAACAAACTCATGAAGAAGAACAAAAGGGTTCCTTTTGTGTTGACTTACCATCCAAAATTTTGGAAACTCACCAAGGTACTTAATACGAATTGGAAAGACATTCAAAAATATCCTAAGCTCTCAAAAGTCTTTCTTTAGGCAGGCGTTCTGGCATTCCGTAGATCTAAGAGTCTAAAAGACGCCCAGGTTAGAGCAGATATTTCAAACAAAATACAACGGGTCAGTGTCAACCATATAGAGATACAAAAAGTGTATACCCAAACGTTTAAAAGCTTCTGCATTTGAAAGGACTACGCCTTTTTGCAACGTGACCTGCAAAACTAAAACCACCATGTACCTTTCCCAGTGCCGATGTGATATGCAGTACTTTGGCGAGACAGAATAACCTCTCAACAGGCTGGTACATCTATGGCACTATACACTACATTTATACGCTTTTCAACTATACTTTGAGTTCTATTTTTCTGAATTCCTTTCTTCATTGTTCATTCTGCCCATACTAGGAGGAATAACAAGGCAGCAAAGGCTATATTTTATATAGTCTAGCTGGCCGAGTGGTCGAGGGCGTCAGACTTTGTGCAGGCTGTGTTGCCATAGATGTCACAGCGGTTCGAGTTCGAGTACCGCGAAGGGAACGATAAAAATGGCATTCTAACATCGTTGGGATTTTTTATAATGCAATGATATATTTTACAGCCATTTTCAAAGACACGAACTAAATATTATTGTTCGTTTTTATTTCATGCTGTATTGAGAAGCATGACAACAAAAGTATTGCAAAATATTGTAGATGCACAAACACCTCCTGAGTCTTAACGAGACAAAATAATATGAAGCAATATTTCAACATGCTCAACATTACTTGAACGCTAAAAAACGTTTTTGCTGACAATTATTTTTAATTTTATGAACTTTTAAAGAGGTAGACCTAGTGTAAGTGACATAACTCTTGAATCGGTGATATGTTTATATCATATTCAATTTCACCAAAGCCTTTCAAGCTTACATGTGAAACAGAATGAAAAGTTATTTTGATGCTTACATGAGATTGATATAAAGAACCTGAATGCAAGCGTACCAATGATTAGTAAGACTTGTGTCCATTACCTTAGGTCTACCTCCTTAATTTACTCAAACATATAGCCTAGCGTTAAAATTAATCACCTGTATGTATTCCTATTCTCAGTTGTAAATTTCTTCCAGGCATATGAGGAATTTTGTATTTTCTGACTTCTAGGCGGATTTTAATAGCAAACATTGCTATTTCTGCTGCATGCCGAAACCCATTGGAGACAGGAACACCACTTGCCACCATGTAAGCGTCCCCGATTGTTTCTACTTTGAATACATCGAGTGTATCGATGCATTCATCAAACAAACTTGAAATAGGAAATATGTTTGGAGTTTAAGGATGTTTAATAAGTATTATGTCATAAAATGTTCTTGCATTTTTACTATTTGTAATAGACTTAGAATTCACTGACTCAAAAATGGTCTTCATATGGCTTTGCACCTAACTCACTCTCTTTTTAATCTTTATTGGTTAATCTGGATTTGTGTTTAACACATCTTGTGCTGTCCTGGACAACTAGTATCACTTACATATGTGTTGTCATTGCAAAGTATAAAGTCTAAAGGAATCTGCCAATCAGGAAACTTGATGGGTATCGGATCGTCGAGTCATGACGATGCAGCACAAACAAACAAAAATATATAAGTCTGAAGGATTGTACAACGATACCGATAAAGATGTTCATACACTATAATAAAATATATATTTAGCAAACTTTTCAGTCAACATATGACCTTCTTCAGTGCCTTAAATAAACTGAGTGTGGTCTGTGAACATAACTCACTACCTAATCAGGTGAATACCTGTGACGTATAAAATTTTATCGACAATTAACAAAGATATTGAACATTGTGTTATAAACACACGTTGTGTGGTGATCTTGAAAACTGAACTATAAAACTGAAATTATGTACAAACACTATTATAAGAAAGTATACAAATTAGGAAGACCTTAATGTTTTTTTGTTAATTTCATGTGGGTGTAAAACAAGGGGTTGTTTTATCCATAATCCCTCCCGCTTGACTTTCTGTAGATCGCTCCAGATCGCGTTTTGTTGAAATCATCGAGGCAGTGGTTAGGTAATCTGAAGTGTTGACTTATTGGGAGTAAATGCTTTCTTGTTAGTTCACTCCTGTGTCCTTTCAAGCGCGTGTGAAAAGGCTGTTTAGATTCACCAACATATTGTAGGCCATAGATGGGACAGTGGAGTGAATATATTACATTAGCAGTCTTGCAGTGCACGTTGCAAAATATTTTGTAGCGTTTCCCCGTGACTGTGCTTGTGAATGATGACGAGTGGTGCATTTGGTTGCAACATTTACACTTTTTGTCACCACAGGAGCGACTCCCACCTGGAGTCAAGTTGGGCTTAGATATTTCAGCCCTCACAAGCAGACTACGCAAACTGTCTGGCTGTCTGAAAGCAATTATAGGTGGTTCGGGAAAGACTTTGGACAATGATGAGTTTTTCTCGACAGAGGCCCAGTGCTCACGAATGGTATTGTGGCTGTTTTTAAGGCAGGGGTGGTATGTTAGAACACAAGGGGTTCTTTCACATTTTTTCTTTGCCTTGTACTGTAACATATTGTGAATTTTTGGAACCCTTGTTTGATGGTGTTGTATTTATATCCCCTACTTCTTAAATTGTTCTTCAGTTGACCTAGACGTTTTTTTAAGGATTCGTCATTTGAACAAATGCGTCTTAGCCTAAGAGCTTGACTAAATGGTATACTCTTAGTCAGGTGAGATGGTTGACAGCTCTAAGGCATAAGATATTGATTTGTGTCAGTTGGTTTTGAGTATAGGTCCGTGGAGAGCTCTCCCCCGATAAGGTGCTGGAGGTATCGAGGAACGAGATGTTAGAAGCGGATGTTTCGTGAGTGAACTTAATTGAAAGATGTTGATTGTTGGCACGAGCTATACAATTGTTTAGTTATTCTTCGTCATGTGTCCACTTCATATCCACGACGTCAATAAACTTATACCAGGACAGAGGTTTTTCTATAGAGGATTCAAGTAGTTCTTTTCCAAATTTTCCCATGAAAATGTTAGCATAAGACGGAGCCATTTTGGTACTCATAGCTGTGCCATTTATTTGTAAGTAATGGTCTCCATTAAAAGTAAAATTGCTGTTTTTTAAAACCATTGGGAGCAAAGTGACTAGTCAGTCAATAGGTGGAACTTTGACCTCCCGAGAGTCCGATACGTCTCTACAAGCCTCGATACAATCAGGGTGAGGAATGTTGGTATAGAGAGATGTCACGTCCATAGTGACCAGAGTGGTGTTTGGTGGAAGGGGATTCAGAGCCTGCATCATCTGTAAGTAATCAGTCGTATCTTTCATAAATGATGGAAGGTTTTCAACATGTGGGCGTAGATGAAAGTCCACGAATTCCGAAATTTTCTCTGTTGAATGGCCGTTAGCAGAGACTATAGGTCTACCTGGGTTGTTAACTTTGTGAATTTTGGGGAGTAGGTAGAATCGACCAGGTTTAGGGTTTTCACGTTTGAGATATTCAAGAGTTTTAATGTCAATGTGGTTATTTTCGTACAATTTGTTTAACTCAGTTTTTATTTCGTCCGCAAAGGATTGATTGGGGTCTGTTGTTAATTTGATATAAATACGGTCGTCTTTAAGTTGACGCTCGGCCTCATTAATGTAGGCGGATTTGTCCATGATCACTACAGCGCTGCCTTTGTCTGCAGGTTTTATTATGATATTGACACTGGTCCTTAGACCTTGAAGTGCAGCACGTTCCCCTATTGTTAAATTATAGTGCCTCTCTATGCTGACCCTTACAGGCAGATTTTACATCCTCAATAAATGATTCCAAAGTTAAATTTTTGCTCTTTTCAGGGACCCAATCACTGTTTATAGTTCAGTATTCTAGATCAACACACAACGTGTGTCTATAACACAATGTTCAAGATCTTTGTTACTGTCGATAAAATTTTATACGTCAAAGGAATTCACCTGATTAGGTAGCGAGTTGTGTTCACATACCATTTACTTTCATACACACAGTTTATTTAAGGGACTGAAGAAGTTTCCTGATTGGCAGTTTCCTTTAGACTTTATACTTTGCAATGACAACACATATGTAAGTGATACTAGTTGTCCACGACAGCACAAGATGTGTTTAACACAAATCCAGATTAACCAATAAATATATATATATATATATTTGATAATATTATACAGAAAATGTGAAAAAATAAGAATAATATAGCGGTGACATCTATTTAAGTGTTTGTTGGTTAAATCTATTATAATTTCAATAAATTAAAATATTAATTCATATAATGATTATAACAAAATGTGATAAAAAAGTCAGGTAAATAAATGTATGTGCACCTCAAAAAAATATATAAAGAATATTTTTTTGAGGTGAATATCTATTTCGATTGAGCAGTAAACAACTCATATAATACTGAAATTAAAATCGAAAGTCTTCATTCTGTATCAATAAATATGATCATTGACAAGAACTACTATTGAATAACCCAGGATGACAAAGACATATTTTGTTAATCACGTGGTTTTTGAAATTGTGCACTGCTGTTTAAAGAGAAATACCTACGTAAAGAGAATTTGTGAATCGTTTATTTATATTTGTGAATCGTTTATTTATATTTACCTGTAAAGATCATCTAACATTGAAATGATTTCCATAGGTTCACTAAGTGTGCCAATTGCCGTAAAATCAACTATGTCGCTAAAAAGCACAGTAACGGCCTCAAAATATTCAGGAGGGGTGAGTAAACCTCTTTTCAACGTGTTTGCTACTTTTCTTGGTAACAATTGATATAAGACATTGTCTATTCTTTTCTTTTCCCTCAATAGGTTTTCGATTTTGTTCCTTGCTTCCATAGCAAATTTTGATAAATTACCATTCAATATAGCGATACAATTCATATACCAAAATGATAGTACTATACTAGCAATTGACGCTACTGTAAGTGTCGTCAAGAATATCTGGAATTCCAAACTATTTACAGATCTTACTTCTCGAAGAATTGTTTTAATTTTCAAATTGTTTTCCTCATGAATACTAAAAAAAGTATCGATGTACCTCGTCATATTAAAGAACCAAGTTCGGCTAATCTCAACCCTTTCTGCAAACAAAAAAACTGAACACTTCAATTTATAATTCTGGAATAAAGAGAGATTCTGTAAGCTATTAACAAACAGTGACAGATTAGACGATTCCGCCCTACTATTATTGATGCTAGTTTTAATATCAGAGGCATATGACAAAACTGTTTCATAAAATGTAATTGCTTTGCCTTCCAGTATTTTAAAATACATCTCAATATCTACTGATATCCAACCGCAGTATACAAAGAAAGTAGTTCCAACTGCCTGTTGGATTCCTACAACATCCGCCCAAGACAGAATTGCCCCATTTGCAACAAGAAGTTTTTGTACGTCAGTATTTTCAGATGGCGAAACTGATTTTGTAATATACTTTATTAAAGATGTTGTTATCATAGTGTAATAGTTCAGATTAAGAGCAATATCGATTGTTTTGCTGTCGACTGCGCCACGGTGATGTTGTATTGAGACAAAAAAGTCATCATTTGTAATTTTCACGTTGTTAACGATCAAAGCATTTGGCCATTTGACAATTTTTGCACTCTGATTCGTCTCTTTTCGGAGTCGCTCAAGTTCTGTAAAAATTATTACTGGTGAATTAATGGAGATTAGATAGAAAGTAGACATGCCTCGTTCCCTTTGTAAATGCTTTACAAGCTTGCTTAATTCCATACCGGAGCCGATACTTTCTATCGCTAACGTTGTTTTGTCAAGAATACCTGATAATTTAGATAACGTCAACGCTGACATCATTGCTGCCAAGGGCACCGTAATTACAAAGATAAGCTTCAAATGCTTCGTCAGCCTTCTCGTTGTTGAAAAGTGTATCTCGTTATGTAGCCTGGTGGCAATGATGCTCTGATCATTTTGGTTACTAAGGCAAAACGATTTCAATTCTACCGAGTACAGTGCTCCCTGGGATAGCTCTTCGGGATCTGCGTCCACCGCACTAGCTCTCATTCTTTCCCGGAAATGAAATTAATAGTATAGAATATGTTTGACAAAAATCACAACAAAGAACAATGAAATAAGCAAAATGACACGTACAAAGAAACAAAAGTAAACGAACTTTGACGCCACTGAAACTTTGGCATAAATAAATGCGATACAAATATACGAAAGACCGGTAATGCTATGACTTTGTGCACATTTCCTAATTGATATGCGACTTTTTGCTGTTTGTTCAAGTTTGCAATTTCTCAGTCGATATTTTTCAGTTCCAAGTTGACATTTCTCAATTTCAAGTTGACATTTTCCAGTATCAATTTGACATTTAGCAGTTCAAAGTTGACAGTTCTAACTTCCTATATAACATTTCTTATTTTCGATTTTATCAGTTCCAAGTTGTCATTCATCGGTTCCATCTTGTCATTTTTTTATACTTCCATGTTACATCTCTCAGTTTCAAGTTGACATTTCACAGTTGAAGCTTGAGAGAAAAATGTCAACATGACATTTCTTAGTTCCAATTTGAAATTTCTCGCTTCGCTACCAAGTTGGATTTCAAAAATGTCAATTTGGTAGTGGTAAATATCATTTTTGAACTGAGGAATTTGAAAGAAGTTATGGCACTTCCAGTCTTTTGTGCTTATACTATCCACACGATGCATTTGTTGCATTTCATTATATATGTTCCTACGCGATGTACATGTGGCTGGCAGCAATCTCTGTGACATTAATTCGACCTATTGGTCATGTGTGCAGAAGCGTATACAATCAGGTCGTATTAGTGTCATGGTTTCGTTGTGACGCAATAAAGTCATTTTTGCGTTTTTGCATTTTTAGTAATAGTGATCAAATGCCTCAAAATTAAACAAAAGTATTTTTATTATTTACAGGATATGAAAGTATTTGTTTATAATTGACAGGATTTAAAAGTATTTTTATACTTGACATATATAAAGATTTGAGAAGAATGTAATTTTTTTGTTTGGTTCAGGCTATTTTAAAACTGTTGTTTTGACTATTGTTAAAGGTTTTTATAATTTGGTTCTACCTGCGTCACACACAATAAGCATTACTTCTGACAAACAAATAATTCGAAGTCATTCGCAAGTATTCATATTTAATCATTGTCACTTATAAATAATTCTAAACGTAACAACTAGTAGATATTCGCAGATATTCGTATCGATTCGTGAAAGGAGACGAAATGAAATCGTTTTAACAAGTCACGATTTTACACGAATGTCAACGAATCTTTATTTATTATTTTATTTGTAAAGAGCTCACAAACCACTCTAGCAAATCGTAATGCATCGTTTACCAATTACAAAACTGTTTGGTCTCCTATTTTATTTATTTTTTTCAATTCAATTACGAAAGTTGCGAATTGTTTACGATAGTTTTCCGATATATTAACAGATTGACAAAAAATCGCGCAAATATAGACGAATATTTTACCAAGAACAAAGATGGTTAGGTGGCCGAGCCATATGGGGAAGATTTTGACAGAAGTATTGGTATAATATAAACCTGTTTTTCTCATAAAACATCAAATCTCCCTGGAAAATCAATTGAAGAATGCATGAAGCAGAAAAGCTACAAATTATATGAGAAAATTGCAAAATCAATGAACAAGATATAGCGTTCTTGAAATACTCGTTTCTTAAACGCAAATGTGCGTGAAATATAGCATGGATGCCGTCAATTATTTGTGTTTTAATCCGTTAAAGTTTGGACACAATCATGACATTTCTCGCAATAATTCTTAAAAAAAATATTGTGTGCATTCGTAAGTTGTTCTTATTTAACTGCAATGACATAATTAAAAAATAATTAAGAAAGATCATTAGTGCCATGTCTTATTTAACATATTCAGATGACTGTAAGACATTTCAACGTTGTACAATGTACCTTGATATTATTCAATCCCAAATTGAAAGTGATATGTCAATTGCGTACTGAGGAGTATCAACTTTAAACATAGAAAACTCAAGTTGTCTTGAAAATGTCAACATGAAAGTGAGAAATGTCCACTTAAAACTGTAAAATGTTAGGATGGAAATGAGACATGTCAAGGTACAACTGCGAAATGTCGCGCATCAATTTTTATACCATGTTTCACCCATTGCATGATTCTTACAGGGACTAACACTTAATGTGTCGACCAAAACCTTCTGTAAAGTAATATGTAGTACATCAAGTGTTTTCCCATATTTCAAATATACAAATACACATTTTGGCTACATTTTGCATTTGCACTAACGTTTCATTGTTATGCATGGATAAACCGCCATCAAGCTAAGTTTTGTTGGAAATAAGCACATATTTTACTCAGTATTCTGAAAAACCCACACTGATTTAAATTAATATAATTCCGTTTTTATCAGATTTATCACGAATGACTTCAGTAATGTTTGGTCATTTCCGTATAATATCATTTTAGTATATGAAAATATCATTTAAATAAGTTTTTTTTATACTGCGTGCTATATTAGTCTTTGATTAAGGTTCCGCTAAAGAAAAACGAACCAAAAACTGAAAGTTCAATATTTTATTATTGTATGCCATAATAACATCATATCCTACACCAAAATGTTCCTTTGATTTAGCATAAGCTTTCTAAGCCATTTAAAAATTTTCGGTTACTGAATCTTGCATATAAGGGTAGCAGGCTGTTATTAAATACACATCTTTTGTAAATCCATATTTATAGATAAAAAGTAAACAAAAATATTTAACAAACATGTATCTAGTACAAGTTCCCAATGTTGTTGATTTGACGTGCAGACCAAGACTTTTTAGGGTAAATAAGGAACTGAAATTTTAGGTTAATGTTGTAAGATTTTTCGTTCAGTATGGCAATTTGGGAGGCAGAACAAAGGGGTTAATACCAACCTTCCTTTTGGAGTTTGTAACCATGTTATAAAATTATATAAATATCAACCAATACTCAAGTTATAATACAAAAACTAAGTATCTACAGACAACGACAAGCCCCATACCAATATATGACCGCAAATAAAAAGTAGCCCCCATGCCTTCACTGATTTCGTTGAAAATCAATATTATGCAAGCTTTTTTAGCTACTTAATATAATTTACGAAAGAAATCTATCCAAAATATAGAGGCCTTATCCACGCGGCAAGCCTTAATTGTCAATTTTTAAACACTGAAGCCAACTCCCAAAAATGTTAACCCCCAAACTGTTTTCTATGTTACTCCATCCCATTTAAGATTAATTGGTACTTACAGTTCATGAAAAGTTAGTCAGAAATGGAGGTGCTATCACAGTGACCTTTGACACGTCCAGAGTTAATTGCTGTAATGATGCAGCTCTGTAGATAAATATTGAGTTCCTACAAATTTTATGATTAACATTAACACCCCAATGACCCCCCCCCCATCTTAATCTCTCTCCATCTACTAGTCTTGGTACTACGTTTTTTTGTATTTGTATGGATCTGGCATGTTTTCCATAAAAAAGGGGTTTCTAGGGCTGTTATTTACTAATTTTACTGCACATTAAGCACGAATGTAAAAACATTCTCCAATGAAAAGGATTTTCCACCACCAGAACCCTCCCCTGGACTCCGCACTAGTTCATTTGTTTTTGTCTTGTTTGCCATTTTGCAAATTCTGAACAAGACCTGAAATAAGGACTAATCTCCCCTTTGGGGTGCTATCCCTCATATGATAATGATATATATAGGAAATTTGGAAATTGTAATTTTCTATTTAATAGAGTAATCAAGGGAACCCAGTGTATAGCGGTAATCAAAAGAATTTAAAAGTATTCAAAAGTTGGAATATTTATTAGTCTTTTACTGGCTTTACCCGAAGGGGACTTCATATTTGCACTCCGTCCGTCTGTCTGTCTATTTGTTTGGTAAAAATTGAAGTTGTCCGCATTTTTTTCTAAACACTTGCAGATATTGAGCTGATTTTTTGGTATCTGAGTCAACCTTAATGAGTTACAAATCAAGAATAAGCTGTTCTTTTCAATTCTAATGATAACACCAATATTCCCCTTTTAATCCCCTTATTTCCAAAAGGTTTGGGACAAAAACCTCCAAAAATTTTAGGACCCTTCACCATGTCACTAAAACAATGTGTAGAAATATCTAAAAAAAAAAAATAAAATGAAGTAAAAAAAAAAAAAAAAAAAAAAAAAAAAAAAAAAAAAAAAAAAAATCAAATTGCAGTTCCCTTACTGGCCTTAGTACTTTTGAAACTTTTTCTTTTATAATATTTCATATTTTGAAATTTTTAATATTCTAAAATGGATATAAAAAACACTATTTGAGGGATCCCCAAACAGGACTTTTTGCCTTATTTGTGGTGTTTAGTATAAAATACATGACAACATGTAAGAAAATGCTCTCCATACATTATGTTCCATAAGACAAATATCACAAAAAATCATAAAATACTTTTTATTCGTTTACTAGTAAAATCATATATATATTTATGCCTTAAACCTTAAAATTTCAGTTTTGAAAAATCTTTAATTGAAATAAATTACTTACCCTAAAAAGCGGGGTAAATATGGCCGATGATGCGGCATGAAACCATTTGAACATTTAAATGGTCGAGAATTGTTGCATTTTCGCAACTGATTGCGTTGACAACTTGAATAATTGAAATCGAATAATAACTAGATGAATACCCACATATACTCACCGATTAAAAAAAAAAGCATTTCGTCTCTGTGTTCACATCCTTGGCTTCAGCGAATGACATCTCACACGTAACCGGATGTAATACGTCGTAAAATAAATCAACAGCAACGTTGTACAATGTAGTATGAATACACTTGACAGTAAGTAAGATGATTATTTCTTTAAACTTCAGAGCATGTTAAAATTTAAAAAGGGAAATGTTAACTTCAATGTAAAGTTAAAATAGTTAACAACACATTTTAGAGCGGACGGATACATCAATCTACTTTCGATTTCGACTGATCTAGTGATGCAGGATGCAAACAGCAGTTTCTGATGAAAACGACTATCATCATAAATCCTTCTTAGATACAGTTATGCAAAAGTATTTTTTGGGTGAAATGTATTTGCAGATGACCAGATCGGTTCAGAATGATATTTTAGATTGTGTTTACACTTCCCATCAAGATTTGAAAAATGGCGGCTTCTGCCACGCTGACTTGAAAGTTAAAGTAACCATGAAACGCTTGAAATACAGAAATTCGTTATATGTAAGGGGTAACTGGCACCAGATAAAGGTGTAATGAGTTACTGGTAACCATTTGGTATTATTTGAATGTGTACTGTGGTGACCTACTTTTCTTTAATTTTTAAGATAACTATATTGTTTCATAATTGCAATATTTTTATTAGTGGCACATCAACATAACATTAAGAATATGAAGATAGTAACAAAATTAACCAAGTTTGAAGTTTTTTTATGATGTAATAAAGAAGAAATTAACAACCGACATTTTCCTTTAGTGGAACCTTAAGTAAATGAATGAAATCTGCAAAATACAGTACTCGGATAGTTTAAACTTACCTTTCTATCGTATATTATATATCGTATATCGCACATCGTGTATCGAACATCGTGTATCGTACATCGTGTAACGCACATCGTGTAACGTAAAATCGTGTATCGTACATCGTATGTCGTACATCATAAATCGTAAATTGTACACGGGAAATGTTAAAAATAATGAACGTTCCTGATTGAATAATATATAATTTCATACCGCAATAAATTAATTTGAGATAAATACTGTAATCTGATTGGTTAAAATAATTTTGTTATATCTCAATGGATAAAAAAATATTGACACGCCCCTATTCAGTTAAATTCAGAGCTACTTCTCTCATATTTAAAGATAAAAACATGTTTTAAAATTAATTTATAAGAATTGGCTATGATAACAATTTTGTCTATTGAAAGGTAACACAAATGTTTCATGTGCATATTTCGTTTATTGCACTTCGCGCAATAAACAATATGCACATGAAAAATTTATGTTATTTTTCAATAGACAAAATTTTTATAATTGCCAATTCTTAATTTTTTTGTCGGATTGTTTACATTTCAAACTAATGACTACTACATACTATGGTTATAGATTCAATAGAATTGTATATACTTCATGTGCATCATTTAAACATTGCATATATAGAAATTTCTCAGTAATCATTCTTGTACATGTGCCCAAACTTTCAACGGGCTGCAATGGGCAGTTAACTTGCATTTATGTCTGGATAATTTTTGTTTAATTGTCATTAGACTAATTAAACCACAATGAAATAAATCTTGTTTTTGCTTTGTTATTTTAGCTGCCTCAAAAATGAAACGAAATGCTTTATGTACATACAAATATATAAATTGACACCTCTCGGACAATTAATCTTTAGTATTAGATTTGAGAGAAATCAAGATACATCCAAATACAACTTTATAATTTTGAAAAAATGGTTTTATTTTGCATAAATGTTAAGAAAATGAACTTTCTTGCTTACGTCTAACATAGGAATATAGTTTAAAATATCGTACATACAGTAAAAATTACCAGTTTTTAGACTAAAACATTATATCATCAATTTGTATATGTTTTAAGGGTTATGACATCCACCCAAAGTACTAAAATGTACGAAGTCTAGAAGGGTTAGAAAAATTTTGTTCTTTTGATAATCTTAAATTGAGAATTGCAATATCCTGTTTCCAGTAAAAGTGGACAAATTTTAGACTAAACGCTTTATTTTGGATTATTAGACATATTTAAGGTTATTGCATCCACCTAAAGTAAACATTATTTTTCCAAATATGGTATATTTTTTGCTACAATTATGAAAAACTTTGGTTTGAGAACTTTCAATCAAGAAAAGCGGTTTACGATATCATGTATATATTTTGGATTTTTAGACATATTATGAGTTATCGCATCCTCCTGAAGTAGTGCATTTTCCCAAACATATGATATGTTTTTACAAAGGTGTGAAGAAACTTTGTTGTTTTAATAACTTTCAATCAAGAAAAACTCTTCACAACATCTTGTGTGCAGTGAAAATTGGCCTTTATTCTGACTAAAACATATTTTTGATATTAAGACTTAATAAATGAGATCACATTCAGCTGAACTACTTTTTTTTATTTTAAAAAGAACACTTTTTACCTGAATTACGAGATATTAAAGTTTTCCAGCAAAATAGCTAAGAACTCATGTTTTCAATGTAAAATGAATAATGAAATTTGGGATTTTTCAGGCTAAAACATGCACTTCGTTTTATTTTTTATTGATCAAAATAATTATATGAATCCACAAAGAACGATGACTTGAAATTTTGTTTTAAATCACCAATTCACTGCCCTTATAGCATAGTCTTAAATTTAATGACAGGTCTATCTAAGATTGTTATTTTATTTCGTTGCCATTGATATATTGACATAGTAAAGAAGAGATATTTATTATGAAAAGAGATGCATAATTACAAAAAATAAATTCGTTTTCAACAAAAAAAGGAATTTTATATTTCTAAGTCTATTTTGTAAGAAGAAAACATTACATTATTTGTAACTTACCCTTGTCGAAAAATTATGCTATCGAATATCCACATCTGATATCGTGTATTGCACATTGTATATTGTGTACCGCACATCATATACCGTGTATCGTAAATTATATATTATATATCGTGTATCGCACATCGTACAGATTGTACATGTAAGTTCATATAATCCGAGTAATTTATAGCTTGTTTTGTGCATAAATTACAATAAAAATAACTATTGAAAAAATCAGGCTTCCAAGACGTTTGTAAATCTTTAGTTGGATATCGTATCCCATGCTTTCATAAACTTAGAAAATTTATAGTTTTGATTTGACTGCATAACAATTAAAAACAATATACATTATGATATTTTGTTTAAACACCAACAACATCTGTGAATTTATAGAATCAGTTTCTTACCTGAACATTACTGTCACCGAAATAACGACGAGATTTAACTTGGTTGCACCGATCTTGGGGTTTTATACATATACAAATATATAAAATTGTCTGTGTTATGATAGATCTTTATATCCTGCAGTGCTATTTTGAGAAATTAATCTTCAGCCAATCACAATACATACGGCAGATTACGAGCCCATAAGACAATATCAAAGAATCAGCTGATACATGTAGTATGGTAGTTACTTATGTCAATTTATAATGATATACCATATATATTATCTGAAATGCTGACAAATACAAAAATACAAATCCTATTAATATTGAAAATTCTGTACACGTTATATTAGGAATAGCCAATCACCAGAAGCATTAAGAAGATCTAAACCATGAACAAAAAGTAATAAAAACTAACTAAGAATATTGGAATATGGAGCCAATTCCATTACTTATATGCCCTACCATGTAAAAAACAAGGATGAAGCCAGTGTTCTAGGATTTATGAAACTTGTAATTATGAAAATGTTGATAAATTAATTATAATATAAATCAGACAAAGTTCGACTGATGTTGGGAACGATTGATCCACCATGAATTACATGTTTTGCTAGTAACTCTATCACGGTTCATATCAAGTGAGCCCGCGTAAGTTTCTCCCGTGAATTGTTCGAAGTACAAAGAATGATAAACATTGTCAGTTATCTGTTTACCATTCATGTTTTATTTTAAAATCCGCCCTGTTTTTGGAGCCCAACATGAATTTGAGTCTTACATACTTTATCATTTTCTTAGACTATTGAACTTCATAACTATTCGAAAAGGATTAACAAAAATTCAACGTCCCTTCTTATAAACAAGGTTGCTTCGTAACAGCGTACCCGTAAATCACTTTACCCTAACCAGGAACGTATTAAATAGAGCAATACAGTTTCTCAGTCGGTAAAATTGATGCTCATATTATATAAGTATTGTATTTTGGTCGTATTAAACTAGGAACTATAAATACAAATTTTATTTTAGAAATCGCGTGGTACCAAATATCTGTATATCTCTTTTTTGAATGACACCATAATTGACATCCAAAATCACAACCTTTATGTAATGCATGCAAAAGAGATAAGTTGATCAGAGATGTTTGTTTATTAGGTTATTAAAAGTATTCGAGAAAGGTAACAATATTATTTTCAAGACAAAAACATGTCAAAACGTAGGTGTTTTTTCGATGTACGTTGTGATGTTAACAATAAGGAAAAACTAATAAACTAGTAAAGGTATAAATGATTAGTAGCTATCATATTATCAGATTAAAGATAACCCGCCACCAGTATGGGAAAACCTAAGGTCAATAACTCACCAGAACACTATATGTTTTATTTAGGAATAGTATTTGAACAGTCACATAAGTATGTAGGACTAACACACTTGTAGGATGACGTCACAAAACTAAAAATCTATAGTTCTTGATTGTTAAGCATTTCTCACCCCCACAAAAAGTTATTGCAAAGAATTAGTACGATTGTGATCTCACATGAGTTATCTCCCCTAATCATTGCGATATTTTTAATTGAAAGTAAAAAAAATTTCTGAACCAATAAAGTGTTTAAATAAGAACCAATAACTATTATGTCCATATAGAGTAATACTTAATGTAATTGTCGAGAGGCATTAAGAAATAACACCTATGTGGATTCAGGTTATGGAAATCTCAGAGATCCGAGTGTAAGATTCAATCGTTCTCTAATGAACTTTTATATCTTACCCAAGGGTTTTTAAGACATCCCAGTTATGCATTTGAAAAGCTGATGTTTGTTTTCTTAATTTTTACAGCTGATCATAATATATAGATAACAATATAGCAAGTGATTTCTCAGTGAACCACGCTCCATAAATTGGAATTATAACTTTAAAGTTCTTATAGATGCCGTCGAGGACTATGCAAGAAAACGGATAAAACGAGAACAAGAAGACATTTATTCTCTGTCAGAGTGGTTGAAGGCCGTGAGGTCTTTAATTTTGAAACGAATGAAAGTTTTAAGTAGGTCAATGAGTGCCAAGACTACATCAGTTTTCAAAGACCCCGATGTAGCAAAAACATTGTCTACTATACATGACAAGTATGTTGTCGTACCAGCAGACAAAGCCCAAAACAACATTTTTTGTCTGCAAAACGTTTTATATCCAATGTTTATTGTCAGAGGTAGACGTAGAAAAAAATAGCAGTGATAAGACCTACAATGCTACCATTCTTTCCAAAGAAGAGATTGTGGAAAACCATAAATTTGTACTATCCTCTTTTGGTCTCTCGACCGAGGACGATGATTGTGATTAACCATCTATGTACTGGATTCCTAAACTTCACAAGAATCCATACAAACAATGTTTCATAGCTGGATCTGCAAAATTTACAACCAAACCTCTTTCAAAACTTTTAACTTCTATACTCACAACCGTCAAAGAGGGTCTACAGTCCTACCACAACACTTGTTTCTCCCGTAGTGGTAATAATTCAATGTGGATTCTGAAAAATTCGAAAGGTCTTTTAAAGACAATCAGTTCAAGACTATTATCTGAATATAATAGCATCAAAACCTATGATTTTTCAACACTGTATACTTCTATTCCCCATACTCAGTTAAAATCCTGACTTAAAAACATTATACATCGTTGTTTTTTCCAAAAAAGATGGTATACCTAGATACAAATATATAGTTCTTGATATAATTCCAAATCATCTTCCAAATATACAGAGGAATATGTTTACAAAATGCAGGAATTTTTAATCGACAACATATTTGTCAAGTGTGGTGGACGTGTTTTTCAACAAACGGTCGGCATTCTAATGGGAACAAATTGTGCCCCTTTACTAGCTGACCTATTCCTTCACTCTTATGAGGCTGACTTTATAGCTGATCTGATCAGAAAGAAAGAATATTGTTTAGCTAGATCCTTCAATCTCAGTTTCCGCTATATAGATGACGGGTTATCTTTAAACAATCCTAATTTCGGGGTTTTGATATATCGCATCTACCCAAAAGAACTTGAGATAATGGATATTACAGATACTGTGAAGCCAGCCTCATATCTTGACCTACACTTAGAAATCGATGGTGAAGAAAAACTATTGACCAAACTTTACGACTAACGTGATGACTTTTCATTCAGAATTGTCAACTTTCCTTTCATCTGTGGCAACATCCCTTTAGCTCCTGCGTATGTAGTGTTCATATCACAACTCATACGTTATGCCAGAGCTTGCCGAAACTACGCAGACTTTTTGTATCGCGCTAGAACTCTAACAAATAGGCTTCTGGAACAGGGTGATGTTGCTACAAGATTGAAGTCATCACTACAGACGTTTTGTGGTCGTCATCATGAACTCACGAATCGTTATGGTGTATCCATCAGCACCATGAAAACTGATTTAATCAACGGGTCATAGTTTTCCTTTCCTTGTTTTTCTACCCCGGACTTGACTTTTTATGAGCAACTCGGCGGGTGTTTCTAGAAAAGCAGAGGACGCTTACCCTACCGGTGCACCTGGTCCATGCTCCCAGTTTCAGTGGAGTCCGAGTTGCTCATTTACTTTTGTTACTTTGTATGTATGATTTTAGTTACTTTGTGTTCTTTGTTGTGTATGTCTGTTTTCCATGTCTGGTCTTTGTCCCTGGATTACATTCTTTTGATTACCGCTATAACCCTGGTTCCCTTGATTACTCAATATAAGTCACTCCAAAAAAGTCACTGGATAAAATGCTCTCTACGAAATATTATTTCTGGACTCGGAACGATACTTTCTGTCATAGATTGAAGATTAAACTGCCATGACATTAATTCACAATGCAGTTTTTATCAAGATATCCTGATAGCAAAGACGATAAAACTTAATCTGCTTATATTATTTGTGAAAATTTACCCAAGGACGTTAGAGTTATCTTTTGTTAACTTGATAACGTTTGCTTTCGATTTCAATGTACATTATCAGTTAGCTGCAAGTCAGAATATAAAACAAACACAGTTATATGGAACATGTAAACATGCGTTGAAAGTAAGAAAAAAGTTTTAAAATGTACCGATATTTAAAACTATTTCAATTGCTTACTTAAATGTAAGTGGTTCTACGTATCAGGCAAAATGGGAAAAATCAGAAAATATGCATGTAAAAACCCCACCGATCTAACTATAAAAGATCATTCAAGGATGCTTTCACTCTTTGAAAAGACCATTAGATCTCTGCATCATTGGATTTGCTCAGAAATTTTTTAATAAAATGTTAAAAAAATGAGGCTTTTGACATAGTTATCTGTCCTTGAAATAGTAATTTTCAGTGCATTTCAATGATGGAATATTTTTTTCAGTATCAATGTCATTATTTTCTTTTTTCAGTCGTTCAGAATTGCTGTCATTGCTTTTTAATCCAACCGCTGAAAGTTGAAAAATACTTTAACAAGGATAAACTTCTCTTTGGAGAAGGAAAACTCTTATTCAAAAACCCGAATGATATTATCCGTTAGCCGCTCCAAACAAATACCTAAAGGAGTAAAAACGCCGAAAATAAACCACACTTATATGGGTTTGCGTAGGGTAAGCAACCCTGCCGTAGAAAACATACCTGTACAGGAACCGTAATCACAGAAGCTGAGGTCTCACTAACCACTTCCGGGTCAAATGGCCACCCCCCTATGTAGTACCAAAAACACACTGAACCTAGACATATGCATTGTAAGTGCATTATTTTTGTGTGTTATGATTAAAAGTAGTCAAAATAAAGCTGAGAATGTGAACTTTAAAATCATATATGTAATTAACTACAAAAGTGTATGAATATTGTTTACATGTGTGAGTAATTTGCCTCCATGCTGTCAGTTAGCAGAACAGGTAAAAATGTGGATTTTCAGTATTATTTATTCAAGTAAATTTTGTGAAGAATTTATACTATGATCGTACCATTAGCATAATGATTTTGGAAGCCTTATTTTCCAAGCTTCGCAACGGTATGCAGCTTTAAGATGTCATTTGTCCTGGGAATTCACAGTGAGACTTTGAAAATTACTTTTTTAACATGTAAAGTAATGGAAACGTTAGAAGTGGTTAGTGAGACCTGAAGTAGGAAGGAGGATGGACATTATCCAGGAAACTGTAAGTGAAACTGCTACCAGTCAGCCCGAGAACGGATATCCTTCGGCCAAAAACAAATCGTAGAGTGGACTGCTGGAATATGCGGATTCTTTATCAGACAGGACCGGACAGGGATGTGGGCTCAAGTGATACACTGTAAGAGAGATTGAAAACTATAAGATCGATCTATTAGGGATAATTGAAACAAGATGGACAGGAAATGGATCTCAAAAGCAAAGACTTTAGATATTATATCCAGGAAGATCAGATGACAATCACAGGAAAGGAGTTGCCCTAATAACTCCAAATGAGATGCAGAGGGGTTTACTAGAATGGAAACCTGTAAGTGAAAGATTGATAAAAGCAAGGTGACACTCATTTGCAGAACAACTATTGTATACTATGCTCCAACAAAAGATAGCGAATAAAAGAAGCATTTTAGTTTTGTCACCGGTAGGGTAAGCGTCCTCTGCTTTTCTAGAAACCCCCCTGTGGATCGCTATCCTTGTCGTGGTAGGGGGGCTTGCGTGCCTCAGTGATCCTAAGAGCTATGCCAGCTGGAGTTTTTTCTCCTGGTAGGGTTACCCATGCTGGAAAGGTCAAAGGTTAGAGGCCAGACTAAAGCGATCCGAACATCGACCGTGAGCCCGGTGTTCAAAATAAAAAGTGGGTTCACCTACTTGTTTGCCGTGAGTTGCAACCCGTGAGTTATTGGTGGGCGAGGAGGTCCTAGTGGATGAAGGTCGTATCTAGACTCCAGTCGTGACGTAACCCCCGTGTCATCGATGGCTGGATAATCGAGGATACGGCTGTATATGCCACTCGGCTCTTAGGTCATCTAAACGGGAGATCGGATGGACCCGGTTCGATCAATCGGCTGGTCACGCCATGCCCTTCATTTGTCCACCTGCTTTACTGATGGCATTTTGTTTAATCCAATGTTTCTAAGATTTTCAAAACTTACAAATGGCAAATGAAGAAGGCGGTGGCTCATGGGTCAATCGAGTAGTACGCTGTCTATGCGCCATTGATAGATACGCTCTGTTCGAGTATGTCGTCTCTGGAATCCCTGATGCTATCTGCTGGAAATCCGTAGAGTCCTAGCATCGCCCGTGTTGGCACTCGGTGGCGGGTGGGGAACAGAGACGATGAAACTTATAAAAACTTAACATGGCGACAAAAAACAACGGGGAGTCCAATGTTTCTTATTCAAAAAAACGAAAAAGTGATGTCTGCAATTCTTCTGACGAAAGTGATAAAAACTGGCCAAGATTTATTGTTATTTCTGCAAAAGATAAAGACAAAAATGTTAATGACCTTTCTCCTTTTTTAATACAGAAAACTAGGGTGTAGCTGGTGATGTTAAAGATACAAAGAAAATAAGATCAGGAATTTTAATTGAATGCCTCAGACCTGGCCAATCATCAAATTTGTTAAAATTAACCAGGATTGGTGACCTTGATGTGGTTTCATCTGCACACAAGTCACTAAATCAGTCACAGGGTGTCCTTAAATACCGAGGTCGAGACCTCGACGCCTTGACTGATGAAGAGATCTGTGAGGAACTGAAATCACAAGGCGTTAAGTCAATGAAAAGGTTTACTTCTCGACGTGCAGATGCAACCACACCAATGAGAACAATCTGTTAACATTTAGTTCCACTTCAGTGCCATCTCATGTCTACATTGGTCTATACAGGACAGCTGTCAGTCTGTATATTCCTAACCCACTTCAGTTTTTTAAATGCCAGAAGTTTGGGCATGGAAAGGGCCAGTGTAGAGGAAAACTGTTTTGTTTCCGATGCTCTGAAGAAGGACTCGAGATAATCGACTGCAAAAAAGATCTGAAATGCAGAAACTGTGAGGAAGCTCACATGTCATCATCTAAAGATTGCCCTCTTTATAAGAAAGAAAAAGATATTTTAAAGATAAAAACTGAAAACAAAATTTCATATAGTGAAGCTCGCCAGAAGTGGTCCCTTTCCAACAATTTTCTTGCATCTGGCAAAACATCTTATGCTAGTGTTGCAAAGCGTGCTTGTCTGTCCTCGACTGTTGAGGTGCAGACGATCATGAGTTGGAAAGAGGATATCAATGGTCTTGCCAAACTGCCCACTGAGGTATCCACCAAAATAATGAAACCATCCAAAAAATGTTTAGAGGAAATTAAAAAGGCCAGAGCTAAGAAATTTCACCAATGTTCCCAGACTCAGTCATCCCAAAATTCCGGATCATCTTCAAAATCATCTCCATCATCACAACAGTCATCGTCTTCCAAATCTCAACAGATGAATGTCCAACCCCCCCAAAAAGTTGGGGAATTTCCGTGTGGAGGACTTGGAGAAATCCAAGTCTAGGCGACAGATTGTGTCGCCTGTGGTGTCGGACTCGGATTCCGAGTCTGACATGGAAACAACAGATCATGGACTTTGTCCAGGTGAAAACTGGCTGGGTCCCGACCTTGATCAGATTGACCAAACAGATCCTGTTGCCTTGAAAAAATACAAGGAGCAGCGTGCTCAGTCAATTCGAATTGACCTTAATGGTGGCACTCGTACTAGAAGGTCATCGAGTCGTGGTCGCGGATCCAAGTCAGAGAAAATATCCCCCATTCGTCACCCATAAAAATGGCCAAATTACTTCAATGAAATTGTCGAGGTTTAAAGGCTAATATTTTGGAATTAACTCTTCTTGTTCAGTCTATTTTACCAGTTGCATTATGTCTCCAGGAGACTCATTTAAAAGAAACGGATCAAATTTCCGTAAAAGGATATACAATGTATAGTACATTTGCTGAGGCAAATGAACGAGCTGCTGGTGGATCTACCATTTTTATCAGTGCGGGAGTGATCATTTTCCAATTATTTTAGAGCATTTATCCTCCAAAACGGAGGAACGTCAACCTCGTTTTAAACTTGTGAAAGCAGATTGGGCTTCATTTGAAGCCCACTGTCTTGAAGAATTACGATTAGAAGCGATGAAGGATGTTGAAGATCCCATTTTATTATTTAATGAAAGACTGACATCAATTGCTAATAAAACAATACCTAAAACCTCGACAAATCCAAAAAGGCCTAGTAAACCATGGTTTACTGATGAGGCGACAAAGCGATCGAAGAACGCAACAAGGCCCATCGCCGGTTTGACAAAAATCCTACACCAGCAAACTTCCGAATATTTCGAGCAAAAGCTCGACGTACATGTAAACAAGCCAGACGAACCTCTTGGAAAAATTTTGTTTCTAGTATTAAATCTCACACTCCCCTCAATAAAGTATGGAATTTTATTAGAAAAGTAAAAGGAAAAAAATCGAATTCTTCAGTGAAACACCTTAAAGTTGGTAATACCACTCTAACCACCGAAAAAGATATCGCCAATAAGCTAGCTGAAACATTCGCTAAACATTCATCCTCAACTAACTACAAACCGGATTTTCAAAAAATTAAATCATCTGCAGAAAAGACAAAATTAAACTTCAAGTCAAATAATGCTGAATCCTACAACTCTTAATTTTCTATAGAGGAACTAAAATCGTCACTGGCTAAAGCCCACGATACAGCTAGTGGGCTAGATAATATTCACTATCAACTTTTGAAACATCTTCCTGATCCATCTCTACATACACTTCTTGCGTTAATGAACGAGATATGGACTTCTGGTAACGTTCCGTCCATCTGGAAAACGGCTTCAGTTGTCCCTATTCCAAAACCAGGAAAGGATCATACGGATCCTTCAAATTATCGCCCGATCGCATTGACAAGCTGCGTCTGCAAGACAATGGAACGAATGGTCAATGATCGCCTTGTGTGGTTCCTTGAGAAGCACAACTTACTCACTAATATTCAGTGTGGATTTAGGCAAGGCAGAAGTACTCTTGACCATTTAGTCCGGTTTGAAACGCTCATCAGAAATGCATTTGCTAAAAATGAACATGTTGTGTCGGTCTTTTTCGATTTAGAAAAAGCCTATGACACGACGTGGAAATATGGTATTTTAAAAGATATATTTGATATGGGGTTGAAAGGAAGACTTCCTCTGTTCTTGTCTAATTTTTTGTCAGATCGTCATTTTAATGTGAGGGTAAATTCGACTTTTTCTGAGGAGAAGGAACAGGAAATGGGAGTTCCTCAGGGAAGTATTCTTTCTGTCACTCTCTTCAGTATTAAAATTAATAGTTTAGCCCAAGTGTTGAAGGACAATATTGACGGTTCCTTGTATGTAGACGACTTTTTGATCTGCTACAGGGGACAAAATATGAGTAATATTGAAAGGCAGTTACAACTTTGCCTCAAAAGAATTGAGAAATGGGCTTTGGAGAATGGGTTTAAGTTTTCTACATCTAAAACTGTTGGTATGCACTTTTGTCGAAAGCGAAAGCTGCATCCGGACCCAGATCTCTTTCTTTATGGTAATAAAATCAAAATAGTAGAAGAAACAAAATTCCTTGAATTACTTTTTGATAGTAAACTTTCTTTTCTTCCCCATATCAAATTACTTAAATCTAGGTGTCTTAAGGCACTAGATATTTTAAAAATGGTGTCCAGTACCGATTGGGGTGCTGATACCTCAATTTTATTAAATTTATATAGATCTTTGGTTAGGTCTAAACTTGATTATGGATCTGTTGTTTATGGTTCCGCCAAAAAGTCTTAACTTAAAATTTGAGATGCTGTTCACCACCAGGGGTTGCGACTTTGCCTTGGTGCCTTCAGAACCTCTCCTATTGAGAGCCTTTATGCCGAGGCAAATGAACCCCCCCTTGGAGACAGACGTTTGAAATTAGGTCTTCAATATGTAAGTAAACTTATGGCCTACCCAGATAGCCCTGCCTACGACTGTGTCATTAATCCTATTTATGTCGACATTTATCGAAAACATGAAAGCAAAACCCCTCCTTTTGGAATTCGAATAAAACCTCATTTGGAAGCAATTCATCTGGAGACCAATGCAGTGACACCTCTTGTTACTTCGAAATGCCCTCCATGGGAGCTTGCACACCCTTCTTTCATTTTTGATCTGCGTGAATATAAAAAGTCCGATACCAATCCTTTATTTTTACAACAAAAGTTTTCTGAAATTAAAGCAAATTATACAGATTTGTTGACGGTGTATACAGATGGCTCAAAAGATGGCGATAGCGTTGCATGTGCTGCTGTCCATGGTGACAGAACTGTAACTGAACGGTTGCCATCAAGCGCTTCCATATTCACAGCTGAAGCTCGAGCCATATTGTTAGCACTTAAATTGATTACTCAATCTAATCTGTCACAGTTTATTATTTGTTCTGACTCTTTGAGCTGTCTTTTGGCAATTAAGAATCACAAACTGAAAAACACTCTTATCTTACAAATTTTATATTTTATTCATCGACTTCGGGAATTCGATATAGAGATTGTTTTTCTCTGGGTACCCAGTCATGTTGGTATTCAGGGGAATTCAGTTGTAGACAGGGTTGCCAAGAAGGCATTAAATGAAATAATAAAAGACGTTAGTTTGCCATACACCGATTTTAAACCTTTAATAAGGAAATATATTTTAAAGATGTGGCAGGACCGATGGGACGGTCTTGAACACAACAAACTCAATTCCATAAAACCCGATCTAGGCGTTCATTAATCCGGGTCGGGCAATCGCAAAGAGCAAGTGGTCATGACTAGATGCCGCATTGGACATTCTAGATTTACACATGGCCATTTGCTTGTTGGTGATCCTCCAGTTGAGTGTATCCCATGTGATTGCTTTTTCTCTATCAAACATGTTCTTCTAGATTGTGTGGATTTTGCCAACATCAGGCAAAATTATTTTGACTGCGCCAATATGTTTGATTTGTTCAAGACCGTTTCATCTAAAAACATTATCGATTTCTTGCGGGACATCGGTTTATTTAATAAAATCTAAATTGGATACCTTCCTTGATTTTTCAATATTTTAAATGTTTTATCGAAGTTATGTTTCTATATGTATTTTATGTCTTAGGTTCACCTTTTATGTACCTTTTTATATGTAAATAGCTGCTTGTTTTAATTTCATTATTTTATGAAGAGACTTTGATCTTGCTTTTAATATTTCCATTTCATTCAATGTTCTTGTCGTGATATGGCCCTAGTCGCCGAAACGGCATAAAAAGATAACAATCAATCAATCATTTTCTAGAAACACCCGCTGAGTTGCTCATGAAAAGTCAAGTCCGGGGTAGACGAAAGAGAAAAGGAAAACTATGATACTTTTAAAAAATCAATTTTCATGGTGCAGATGGATACACCATAACAATCCACGAGTTCATGATGACGACCATAATTTTTTTGTAGTGATGACTTCAATCTTGTACCAACATAACCTTGTTCCAGAAGCCTAATTGTTAGAGTTCTAGCGCGTTATAAAAAGTCTGCATTGTTTCGGCATGTTACTTGGAAACAACTGCTGAGACCATGAAAATAAAGAAAGAAGAATGGTTATCAGAACAGACTTGGAAGAAAGCAGATAAGCAAGATGAAAAAAAGATCATGTTATCACCTGGATCAGAGAGGCTGAGGGAAAAGTTGATCAACAAGTATAAGGAACTAGACAAAGACATAAAGAAGCGTTGCAGACAGAATGGCATATGTAGAGAGATTAGCAGAGGAAACAGATACAGCCGCTTCGAAACCATATTTGCATATTCTGTACAGATTGACAAAGACCCCGTCGAGAAAACTTCAAACAGCGAATATAACTAAGAACCATCATGACAAAAGAAGATGAAACAATGCTGGAAACCCAATTTGAAAAAGTACATAACATGAATGATTTATAGGTATAGGCAAATAAATATTACACCAGCCGAACACATGTTTGACATAAACACTGACCTACCAATCCTAGAGGAAGTGAAAAACAAACACTGTCATCCCTAAAGAACGAAAAAGCGGTATGTATTGGTCAAATTAATGCACAGTTGTTGAAAACAAGAAAACAACCATCAAAAGTATTAACCGATATACTGAGAAAAGTGTTTTCCACTGAAGAAATACCATCTTTTTCGAGCATGGGGATCATTGTGAAGTTACCACAGAAAGGAAACTTATTGCATTGTAACAACTGGAGAAGGATAATGCGTATTTCACTCGGCAGTAAAGTATTAAGCCGAATCATTCTGAATAGGATATCAAAAATGTAGACAGGCTCCTACGAAAAGAACCAGCAGGATTTAGAGGAGATCGTGTACAGACCAGCTCTTCACCATCAGGCAAGTCATTGAACAGAGCAATGAGTGGGACGCATCTGTCTGCATAAATTTCATCGACTTCACGAAAGCGTTCGACAGTGCTCACTATTCAGCACTCTGGAATTCCTCACCTACGATGACATTTGTGACAAGCTGATAAATATCATCAGAATGTTATATGTTGGCTGTATGTGCCAAAGTTATGTACGGAACGACCATAACTGAAGACTTAAAGTTGGGGTAAAGCAAGGATGCCTTGCATCTAAAGAAGCAGTCCCCTTAAACTGATCAGGCATTGCAGAAGTTAACGACATTGTCTACCTCGCCAGTAAAATTACGCAAAATGGCAACTTGGTGAAAGATTTTCAACTAAGAATCTAAAAAGCGCGAAAAACATTTGCAATGCTAAACAACATATGGAAGTCCAATAAGATTAATACAAAAAACACATTTAAGATCTTTAAAAGTAATGTGTTGGCAGTACTGCTTTATGGTGCAGTATCGTGAAAGACAATAACAGCCACCATTAACCAGCTTAAGGTGTTTCCGACTAGACGTCTCTTTAAAATTTTGCGAAACTTTTAGCCACAAACTATATCAAATAATGAACTATACAAGCAGACAAACTCTGTCCCATGTCATAAAATGGTAAATAAATAAGTAAAAAATAAATAAATAATTAAAAAAATGGAATGGATCGGGCATGTCTGCAGGATACACCCAGATTCCATCCCAAGGGTTGCAATGATATGAACGCCAATAGGGGAGAGAAAAGGATACAAACCAAGAGTGACATGGCAAATATCTAGCGAGGAGATTAGAAACAAAGGGTGGACATGGGGATACTACTGTAGGCTAGTTGTTTGTATGTTATTTATTAAAAAAATGAATATATTGTATAGATGCCGAGGAGAAGATTTTTTCTATACAAATTATTCCTTTAAGCAATTGTTTTCACAAAACTGATTCTGTATTGGTATGTTATTTATTTTATTATTTTTATACTCAAATGTAAATATTAAACTTGCAGTAAAGCTTATATGCATGGCCTACGTAATATACAGACCTTTTGTATCAGTTTTATTGATAAAAAGGTTAATCGTATAATTGCTATTGGTATATATATATATATATATATATATATATATATATAAGTTATACTTAAACATCGTTGTTTTTCCAAAACATATGATACACCTAGGTACAAATATATAGTTCTTGGTAGAGATTCCTCATACTTTGTAAGAAAAATTCCAAATCATCTTCCAAATATACCGAGGAAGATATTTATAAAATGCTGGAATTTTTAATCGACAATATATTTGTCCAGTGTGGTGGACGTGTTTTTCAACAGACGGTCGGCATGCCAATGGGAACAAATTGTGCTCCTTTACTTGCTGACCTATTTGTTCACTCTTATGAGGCTGACTTTATAACTGATCTGATCAGAAAGAAATAATATCGTTTGGCTAGATCCTTCAATCTCAGTTTCCGCTATATAGATGACGTATTCTCTTTAATCCTAATTTCGGGGATTTAACACATCGCACCAACCCAAAAGAACTTGAGATAATGGATACTACAGACACTGTGAAGTCAGCCTCATAGCTTGACCTACACTTAGAAATCGATGGTAAAGCAAAACTATTGACCAAACTTTACGACAAACGTGATGACTTTTCATTCAGAATTGTCAACTTTCCTTTCATCTGTGGCAACATCCCTTCCGCACCTGCGTATGGAGTGTTCATATTACAACCAATACGTTATGCCAGAGCTTGCCGAAACTACGCAGACTTTTTGTATCGCGCTAGAACTCTAACAAATAGGCTTCTGGAACAGGGTTATGTTGCTACAAGATTGAAGTCATCACTGCAGAAGTTTTATGGTCGTCATCATGAACTCGTGGATCGTTATGGTGTATCCATCAGCATCATGAAAACTGATTTATTCAACGGGTAATGGTTTTCCTTTCCTTGTTTGTCTACCTCGGACTTGACTTTTTATGAGCAACTCGGCGGGTGTTTCTAGAAAAGCATAGGACGCTTACCCTACCGGTGCACCTGGTCCATGCTCCAAGTTTTTAGTGGAGTTGCTGATTTGCTTTTGTTACTTTTTATGTATGATTTTAGTTATTTCATGTTCTTTGTTGTGTATGTCTGTTTTCCATGTCTGGTTTTTGTCCCTGGATTACATTCTTTTGATTACTGCTATAACCTTGGTTCTATTGATTACTCTTTGATTTCTGCTAGAATCTTGGTGTCCTTGATTACTCTCTCAGGTAAAAAATTGAACGTTTTCCGGAAAAATCCAAGTAATATGAAAGGACAAAAATATCTTTTAGTGAACCAAAATTTGTTGTTATATTTGAATTCATCGTAGTATAAAAGATGTTTGTGTGAAAGAGTGATCCTATGCATTTTTCCAAAGTCCAATGAAATAGATATTATCACTGTCGTAGATCTCGTAATTCAAAATATTCATGTTCACAATAACCTATTACTTTAACTAATGCCAACCGCTGTTTAAACCTGCCTATCGCACGATAATTATTGAATTGAGATCATTTTGGTAGTATATCGGTAACATTCGGAATTTAGAAAGCTTTACTCTCTGTTCTTTAGCACTTTATTTTAAAACTTCTACTTCGTAGATTTTGTAACTATTGATATATAAAAAATAGAGTGACAAAGAACCTAACATTTTCTTACCAACCAATCGTTTGTATACTATTTTTGATGACTTATGTGTTCAAGGTAGAGTTTTACTAGTTACTTCTCCTTCAATTTGTAAACTAGACACTTAATCAATAAAGCAGATTTATCCAGCATTTGTTGTCTATTCCTCTCAGCAAATGCTTTTCGCCTCTCACGAAAGACTTGAGCCCGAAAATTAGACCCCTCTCTTTTTTCACGGTCAATTTGTATTTTATTTGTATTTAGTTCCTGTGTACTTTTTAAATGTGGCTACTTTTCACTTATTAATAATTCATGGACCTCCAATATAACTGCACATGCAAAGTAAATTAGTCATCAAACTGAAAAATCATTTGCCAGCGTTCTGTGGTAGTTGCTCATGGTACACAAAAATGCCATTAAAAGTTTTGAAAATTTTGTTTTTAAATTGCCGAAATCCCAAGCCCTGACAATTTCAAGACGTCTCCATTTTGCTACGAAAGTTATCTCTATGACAAACATGACGAATTTGATATTCCCATTGTCTACCAAACTCTGAGACAAGAGATGTAGGTTGTTATCTCCCCCCCCCCACCCCAAAAAAAGAAGAAAATCTACTAATGTTGTCATGACCTGTGTACCGCTTACTTCATTTTTGTTGTAAAACTTTCTTCCGTTGCTTTTTCTTGGTTGTACTTACGGTATTGCTTTCTATTCAGACACATAGATACCTTTAAGGTTCATCATAACCTTTAGACAATTATGGCCTCAATTTCATCCTCTGACTACTTACAAAGTTGTGAATCTATAATATTTAAGACGTAACGTCCCCTCAATATGAAAAAAACTTACATCAAGTTTATGTAATATCATATCCAAAACCGACCTGAATTTTGAAGGGTTATATTTTTCTATTCTATATAGTGCGTGCAAAAATAAGCAAACACTTGAGTTTCACTTGGTATAGTCTACTCATTTACACAGTTGAGATCACTTATTGTGTATAGGTGACAATTGTCCTTCTATTGACCAGCATGTCAATGTGAAAAGAGGTTACCTTCAATGCATAGAGAACATCTTAAAATTCGCCCTCTTTGCACAATAGATAAAATTAAAACAGCAAAAGTAAGGGCAATTTTTGATATAACTTTATATACAAATGAATGTTACTTTCTCATATCTAGGAGATATTATGTCTATTAGAAAATATTTTTTTAAATTCTTTTAGGTACACAGGTTTGTCTGTACTCAGAAGGAAATCATAGTGAAATTGAGGCCGTATTTTTCGAAAGGTAATGATAAACATAAACTTTACTTTATTTAATAATTGCGTATGCCTAGAAATGCTGTTACATGTAGATGTTTCTGCTTTTTGCTTTCTCTACACAATTGTTAAGTTAGTTTCGAGATTTTTTCAACCATTAAATGATGTAATGATTTATCTTGGATTTGCTATGATAAATATAAATAATAGGAACAAAAATGATATTAAGGAGTTATTGAATGAATACAATTGAATTATTCATGGTAATATTAGTGCATTAGTATTAAGCTTCATAACGAATAGTACACAACACGGGATTATATTGTCAAATATTTGCATATATAATCATAACATCAAATACTATGGCAAATAAAATAATTGGTATGTTTCACATCATGCAATATAGGCATATAAAACATATTTCGAAATAATATTGACTTCTAGTCCCTGTACAAATGCCGGACATTTACGCTTATTACAACCAGAGGATGCAACCTGTTCATTGTTCCTTTATTAAAAGGTATCCAGCCCGCTGTAAGTGGGTACGTAATCAGTGAAAAAAAGTAACATTTTGATTGTTAATCAAATAATTACATTCATGTGAAGAAGTTACTTTCAGACATGACTAAAATGATCATGACATAACATTCTTCTATATTGTCAGTCGAATTAACTAAATCAACCCTCGAGTAAAGCTCACGGGCATGATATGGAAGCTTTATTTTAATACTGGGGCTAATATGGAAAATGCAATTTTATTATCTTTTTAAAAATATTACATTTGTTTTCTATATAACTACAGTTTCACTTTTCTTCAATTCCAACATTGATTTTTTTTGCCTCGATTTCGTTCATTTAAAAATTAAACATTAAATTTTCGTTTTGAAACAAAATCTGACCAAAACACTTTGCAATGATCAAGGGAACCAAGGTTATAGCGGTAATCAAAAGAATGCAATCCAGGGATAAAGACCAGACATGGAAAACAGACATACACAACAAAGAACATAAAGCAACCAAAATCATACATACAAAGTAACAAAAGCAAATGAGCAACTCGGACTCCACTAAAAACTGGGGGCATGGACCAGGTGCATCGGTAGGGTATGTGTCCTCTGCTTTTCTAGAAACACCCGCCGAGTTGCTCATAAAAAGTCAAGTCCAGAGTAGACAAACGAGGAAAGGAAAACTATGACCCGTTGAATAAATCAGTTTTCATGGTGCAGATGGATACACCATGAGAAGTAGAATACCCTAAATACAGTTATTCCAACTTTCATAGAGTTTTGTCACATGGTTTCAAAATTGTAACGTAAAAAACTACACAAAAATTTGTTTTTGGGGCCATAACTCTTACATGGGATGACGAATCATTTTTTAAAATTTCGGCAAAATTCCGTCTTATAATGGTAAACAATATTACTTTTATCAGAACTTTGCTAAACTCAACGGTTTTTTGAGTAATTTGCGAAAATTTGTGTTTTACCCCTATGTACTAATTTTAGTAAAAGCGGTCATGTCTTTCCACGTTTAAGAATTTAAAACAATCAGTTTATGCACAGAACTCCAAGAAACAATCTTATTAAGATTGATTTGATTCTGAATTGTAGTTTCTGAGGAGAAGATATTTTGAATAATAGCATTAAAATAGCTAAAAAAAGGACAATAAGTTGACAGAGTTGCACGAAAATAGGCATACTGGTTCCTTTCATCATGCTGAACACATTTACCCTGCCACTTTACTTAAACCTAATGGTTTTTAAGGTATTAGTTGTTTAACACCTATGTTTTATTTTTAGTAACACAGGCCATGTTTTTTGACGGATTACAATCAAAGCCTATACTTTCTGAAGGATACCCTAAGGAACAACCATGTTAAGTTTCATCCAAATCCATTCAGAAGTTTCAGAGGAGGTGTTTGAAAAAAAAATGTTAACGATGACGGACGCAAAATGAGCTAAAAACGCGCCATTTTTATAGTGTAATTTCTTAACCAAACCAGTGATGCAGAGATCTAATAGTGGTCTTTTCAAACAATGGAAATGATCTTTGATGGAAATTACATGTATATTGTCAGACTGGTGGCTTTTTGACATGCATTTTTCTCATTCGTCCTATTTTGCCTGATTATTACACAAACCATAACTTAAAAATATAACTACAACGGAACCCAGAATGGGGTATATGGTGAAATGCAACAAATGCATTAGCGTATAATCCAACCCAATATTTGTAGGTTCTTTCAGAGACCACTGAAGATCTTCAACAAAAGTAAAGCACTTAAGGGACTCAAAAACAAAAGTAAAGAAATTCACGGTAACAGGACGATGACACTCATATAACGACACAACGACATGCCAATGACAAACATTTCCTGACTATTGACGAAAGAATAAAGTCTGCAGTGGGTGAAACTAGCTTACCCTACCTGTGCATCTGGTCCATGCTGCCAGTTTTTAGTGGAATCCGAATTGCTCATTTGCTTTTGTTTACTTTGTATGTATTATTTTAGTTACTTTATGTTCTTTGTCGTGCTTGTGTATTTTCCGCGCCTGGTCATTGTCCATGGATTACATTATGTAACTTCCGCTAGAATCTTGGTTCCCTTGATTAATCTTTGTATAGTTTTAAACATACCCCTTTAATGTTAGGTAAAAATGAACTGAACCAGCAAACAACCATACCATAAAATTCACTCAATAGAACATTAGATTCTCTCCATGGAATACACCCTCATAAACTATAAACAAAATAAAATATGCTCTTTGATAATGCTCGCAGTATTGAAATTTCATAAAAATGACAATATCATAAAAATAATCAGCATGAGAAATAATCGGTCACTACAATACAGAGAACTGGATTTGGAGGAGTAACGTCAGCTAATGAAAATAGAAACGATTCAAAATAAAGCAATAGATTAAAATGAGTTCATTTTCACCCAAAGGTGTAATTTTGTATCAAATAGCTTGATTTGCGAAAAAAGGTTTGAAACAATAATTTGAAAACCGTACCCTTTAAGATTAAATTGCGGCAACTGAAAACCCCATGGATTTTGTTTGAAACAATTTGCTATAAGATGTTTTTTTCGTTAAGAACAGCTGGGTGAGAATACCATGTCTTTTAATTAAAAACCTGCATGTTTATTTAATTAAAGTTTTAATAAATGATTTGTGAAGATTGTAATATAGATATATTTTGTAGCCTGGAAACATTAGCTTTCCTGTGAGGATTTGTTGTCTTTTCATGAGAAATTCGGTTTGTGTTTCTATACAAACAGAGGACGCTTACACCACCGGTGCACCAGGTCCCTGCTCCAAGTTGTTAGGGGAGGTGCTCATTTACTTTTGATTCTCTGTATGTACTATTGTCAATCACTGCAAGAATATTATGATGAACTCAATAATACGGATTCTGAAAAATTCAACAGATCTTCGGAAATCCCCAATTCAAGATCATTATCAGAATACAATAGCTTTAAAACTGATTTGTCCAACGTGTCGTAGTTTTCCTTTCCTCTTTCATCCATCTCGGACTTGACTTTTATGAGCAACTCGGCGGGTGTTTCTACAAAGCAGAGGACGCTTACCATAACGGTGCACCTGGTCCCAGATCTCAGTTTTTAGTGGAGTCCAAGTTGCTAATTTACTATTTTATATTTTGTTTGCATTGGTTATTTTATGTTCTATGTTGTGTGTCTGTTTTCCATTTCTGTTGTTTGGTTTTGGACAACATTCTTTTTGTTTCCGCTAGAATCCTGATTCCTTTGAATACTCTTTAAATTAAAATATGATACTTTATTACAAATGCGAGCTAAACGGACCAGTTGTTAAAAGTAAACGCCGTAGGAGGTCATTACCACTTAAGAATGCAAAATTAGCAGTAGGAAAACCAAAATTATCAATTTTGTAATAAATTAGTGTGAAGGCTGCTGTGTAAAATATAACATCTAAATTGAAAAAAAAATGTATGTGTACTGTTATTGTTAGAATTTGTCACTTTTGAAAAGATATCTTGAACTTAGTTAAGAATTGGCAATAATAACAATTTTGTCTATTAAAAATAATATGAATTTCCCATGTGCATATTGTTTATTGCGAGAATTGCAATAAACAAAATATGCACATGAAAATTTATGTTATATTTCAATAGACAAAATTTTTACCATACCCAATTCTTATAAATTAATTTTAAAACATATTTTTTATCTTTAGAAAATAGAAAATCTTTATCATGAGAAAAGTAGCTCTGAATTTAACTGAATAGGGGCGTGTCAATATTTGTTTTATCCATTGAGATATAACAAAATAATTTTAACCAATCAGATTACAGTATTTATTTCAAATTAATTTATTTTTCTATGGAAGTCTAAGGGATTTAACATTTTTGCAAAGACAATGTCCATAACAACTACTTGCTAATGCTTCAATTTTTATAAACTTATTTCCCGTGTAACATTAATGCTGAAAATGCAGATTATTAAATAAAGGCGAATGATTTAACAAAATCACAGTCAGGAACTTTGAAAAGATGACACTCGATGAACAATTTAAACCACAAAACAACAAAATGTAGACAGACAGACAGACAGACAAAAGCGAACGAACAGAGTGAGCCGAATGATAGTTGGGGCGTTTCGTAAGTCATGAAAAATATGGGGTATAGACATGGATTGTTGGTATTTTTAATGAAGTTTAACTACAAGAACAATTTATATGTAGAGAATGATGAAGGAAAATATTTTTTTTCTACACATTGTATGTAAAGGCAAATCAAAGAAACCAGGATTGAAATGTAACTTGCTAGAACATCACACTAACACCAGATGAAGCGAAGCAGACACACTCAAAAAAGATAATAAAATAATTGAAATAAATCGTACAATTAAAAGTACTACAAAACAAGATAAAACCAAATCATATCAAACTAAAAAACAAAACAAAATACAAAACACAAAAAACAAATAAAAAACAAAACAAAACAAAACAAACAAAAAACGTGAGTAAAGTAAAGGAGCAATTTGAAGTCCCCTAAAAACAGAGAACATGGGAAATGCGTCCTTTGTTTTGCCTAAAACAACCGCCAATTTGCTCATAGAATGTCGTGTCAGGGGTATACCAACAAGGAAATAATGTAACTAACGTTTTTGTCGTTAAATTATCAAAATACAAGAGGGTGCTTATATTTCTTATTCAAAACTCCCTATTCAGTGCTTATTTTCTATAAATCGGTTATAGTTGATAAATGTCAGTAAACTATCACTCTACATATTTGATGAGAAATCAATCGAGGGAATCCTTATTAATAATGAAGACAATATTTTGTTAAATTAGAAATAAGATGTTTTGTTCTCTTGAGAGTCTGTTAAATAAAGGGAAATGATATTTTTACATTAAGATTCAACTAATTGATATTCCGAACGTCTATGCCAATTTTCCAAGTTTTGAAGATTTTGAGCTACTCATTTATCTATGAGTTTCCCCATTTTTTTAAAAGTTTTTTTTCTAATCATTATTTGTTGTCTAATGTTTTTTTAATGATTTGCATGGTTTATTTCAATTCGGGTTTTCAAAGTTACTGTTCCAATTCATCCTTTTAATATTCTATTTCGATTAAAGCAGTTTTATTTCTAATCATAGCGCAAAATAAGCATTTACGCAACTCCTACTTCACCTTGTATTGGGATTTGTATAACATAATATATTCATAATGCAATAATATTTTTTGTCTAGAATGCATTTCGAGTACAAAGACTGGAAATTAGATTCTGATGATAAAAGTGAAAGTTTTAGATGTGATTAAACTCGAGTTTTGGAAATTAAAACTGGTTTAAAATGATAAAACAAGAAGATTGATCGACTTCAATTCTTTATGACCTTTGATAATTGGATAAATATTTCATTTTAAAGGTTAACTTTGTCTGCATGTTTTGCTTATTAATTTTCTTTCTGCTTGGATAAGGCTTCTGATTATGTGATAAAAATCTAATTATCAAGATAAAGCTGGCTGATTAACTATTTCGAGTATTATTAATTTCATTATTTCTCATTTGAAATATATTTTCTTGTTTTGTCCCATTTACTCAATGCCTAAATTAAATATTGCCACTTTGACGTCCCTTACATCAGTGATGAATTGATAAAATGGTAGCTATATACAGTGACATCGGTCTAAATCTTCGTAAAAACAAAATACACATGCAGGCATTTTATTCATTTTGTTTTGTAGAGTATTGCTTGACGTCTTGCGGCGGTCTTCACAATCTTGTTTTATGAGTAGATATATTTAAAGTAATTTCAGTTTTTCTTGCAGGGAGTGCAAAGTGCTATTTGCAAAAACTTTTTCAGCCAATATTTTATCAGTGTACCAGAAGGTGCGGAAGAAAGCAAGAAATGTAAAATCTGACAGTACTAAGGATTAATTTAACCGACAAACATTTACTACCAACAATAGCGATAAGGTTCACCACTAAACATTACATGTTTTAAATAATTTGAGAACTTGTTTTCTTAAATATAACTTTGACTTATTATTTTTATTGATAAAAACAATAACGGTGAGGTTACCAAACATTCTGTTTAGGATAGGTCGATGAAGGATACTTACTGTCACTGTGATAATAAAGCACTCATCATTCAGAATGCACTAAAATTAAACGCACTAAAATCAAGTTTGCATATTTTGACCAAAAATCGTCAAAATCACCCGACGCTAAAATATTCCAATTTACGGTATTTGAATAAATCTGACATTGGGATGACCTGCTGGAGATAGAAGTTTACATATTTTTTGACATTAAATATACATTTGCCTTGCCTGTGTATTTGTGGCCAAATTTTGAAAATGTACCCTACAGCAATATTTTATATATTTCGGGAGGAAAGAAGTAATGAGAAATGTGTATTGTATATATGCGTGTCAGAAGGTTTCATCTATAATTTATCAAAATAAAAAAAATATTCAGAATTTTATGTGCGTATGTGTATCTCCCAGATTTTGATGTTGGAAGAATCTTAAACGTGCAAATAATATCTTCTATGATTCGAAAGACCCATTGAATCTATGAACATAATTTGTTTGCCTCGTCTGTGAGACAGAAACTTCATATTGGTCAACCACATTGTGATAGCAATCATTAACATCTGTAAAAAAAAAAAACAACAACAAAATGTGGAGATCGTAGTTATAAAGGTTTTTTTTACAGTGATATATTGTCAAACTGTTAAAGCTTAACGAGTTTCTTGAGACATTGACGTGCTGTTTATTTTTTTTCCTATTTGTAACAGCGGCTTCTCAATTTACCACTAGTTTGGTGCATCTTGCTCTTTTCTTCGCATTCATCAATTTCAAAGAATATCACAAAAGTAAATTGCTACGTAGTTTAATTTTTAAAAAATGGACCCTCCCGGATCCCCCTCACAAAGAAAGGAAGTAAGAAAGAAAAAAAATAAACGAAATAATGAAAAAAAAACAAACAAACAACTAAACAGCAAAAAAAATACTGTAAAAAAGTACTGTAAATAATTTATTTTTTTCTCATCATGGCTTTGTTTTTGAATTGCCTATTTTGATTTTCACATTTTAAAGCTGCTTTCTTATGAATTCAGTCCCCTGATCGATTTCTGTCTGATACTCATTCCGGTAGGACTGAACGTCTATCGATAAATTCGCGTGCGGTGCTCGGTTTTATTTTTAAACTTTCAAATGTCCTCTAGGGAATAATCGTTTATGAACAAAATTATAGAACTCCAATTAGTGTTCTGTAGTGGTATTTTTCGTCATTTTAAGGAAATGAAGAACAATTGTAAGTCCTCCTATGAATATAAGACCGTTACCGATAAACGTACGTAGGCAAAGTAATGTGACCTTTACAATCAACACCGTGCGGTCTAGATACCTAAAGTACCGGTCCTACACAGATGACAAATATAATCAATTGAAAAAATTACATTATATGTAGTTTTTTTTCGCTTCAAATTTTGTTGAAATTTATTCACATCGAATGAGAATCAGAAACTTGAATGTCAAAACCTCACCGATCAGACAATATAATATCACTCCAGAATGTTTTTGTGCTTGAACACCGTAATCAGATCTCAGCATCACTGGATTTGCGTAGAAATATTTCAATAGAATATTAGAAAAATGAGGTTTTTGACAGAGTCATCTGTCCTTGTAATGTGCATGTGCATTTTGATGAAATTACTCAATGCACCAACATGATATGGAAAGTTTTGCCTTTTTCCTTGATTCTGATGGTGCAAATAGTCAAATTAAACTCTCAAAATTGTGGGTTTTCTGTATTATATTTTACCTACTGCCGGATTCTTACAAAGACTGACACTAAACATTATTAGATAAAAGTTATTTATCTTATATTTGCGTTGTAAAATATTTTGCTTATTCACACTGAAATATTTTGGTAATTTCACTCTCGCACTTTCACCAACTAAAACGTCAAAACACGAAAAAAGACAAAAATGATAAAAATTATTCATAGCAATCAATCTGCTATTTTCATGTGTTAGCGACGTTTTTGATTCGATGTCTTTCAAGTTGCATGTCATTATGAAAATATTTGCTGTATATTCAAACTAGTAAAAACATAACGGAAAAGACATGCCAACTAGTCTTTAATATCCTTTCAGTGACAAGACTTTAAAAGCAGGCTTAATTAAGGAATGCTAAAAATATGATGTTAAATATTTTACGCAAGCACAGGGTGAGCACTAAAGAAAGTGTCATCGATTTCTATTAGTGGTGCTATTTCTCGTGGTGCATCATCAAAATAGTTGTTACTTGAGTACAATTATTTTCGATCCACATAAGCACACCTTGAAATCATATATGAAATTACAAACTACATTCACATAACCACAACAATTTATGCCATTTCCGTCATCGTTTTATTTAACAATGTATAGTTCTTGAACACCCCATCGTTTATTTCTGAAGAAAAAAATCGATTATTTAAATAAATGTTCCAACTATTACATACATATGCAATGATCTCCTAAGTGAACTAAATCTAAAAGACGCGTTGAGCATTTAAGTAGCACTTTCTAGAAACATCCACCGAGTTGCTCATTAAAAGTCAAATCCGGGGTAGACAAACAATAAAAGGAAAACTATGACCCGTTGAACAAATCAGTTTTCATCATGCAGATGGATACACCATAACAATCCACGAGTTCATGATGACGACCATAAAACTTCTGCAGTGAAGACTTCAATCTTGTAGCAACATAACCCTGTTCCAGAAGCCTATTTGTTAGAGTTCTAGCGCGATACAAAAATTCTGCGTAGTGTCGGCAAGCTCTGGCATAACGCATGAGTTGTGATATGAACACTCCATACGAAGATGCTGAAGGGATGTTGCCACAGATGAAAGGAAAGTTGACAATTTTGATCGAAAGTCATCACGTTTGTCGTAAAGTTTGGTCAATAGGTTTCCTTTCCATCGATTTTTAAGTATAGGTCAAGATATAAATATTACTAATTTACGATAGAAACTATTGGATTTTCAATGTGGATTACTTCCTATGAGCAGAGGGGATGAATGAAAATACATTATATCATATAAACCCACAAAACAACTTATTATCAAAAAAATATGGAGACTTTTTTGAGGTGTATCACATATTACAGTTTTTGTATAATTATTACGAAGATTGCTATTTAAATGAGAATTATGTCTTTGATGAATCCGCCGGTCGCTCTGGAATCACTTAGTAAGGAAGCATATCAAATTTATCGTTTGGTTACATTCGGAAATCATCGAAGTGGTTATTATAAAATCAAATCTCTAAAAAAGGAGGAAGTTTATTTGAATGGAATTGATATTTCTACTTATATAATTGACTCATCAAATTTTCATTAGTATGACAAGTTTGAGTAATATAAAGCATTGGACCGAAGGAAGTCAACTCAAATAAAATATCCCATTCCATCGACATTTTCTGCATGTAATATATGCCATGGAGGTTCTATGGGTATTAATCTTCCTTGAGATGTCCGAAAAAACTTTGGGTAAGATAGATATAATGACACCGAAAATTATATTCATTATATTGATGTTGTAAAATATTATAATTATGTTTACTTTTTTTAAAACTTGATAAACGTAATTTCTTTGTTAATTTGTATTTGTTTAAAGATATTTTACTTTTGGTCTTCAAGCACGGCTGTATGCATATATAGTAAATGGCAAGTTGGAAGGAGAACATATTAACTTTGTTTTGTAAGTAAGTGTTTTGATCGACAATAAATTAATGTGCTACCTTCCATTCCTTCATAGCATTAATTAGCAGTATCCATAGTATTGATGTCAACATGATTATTCGAATCCTTTATGTACACACCTTGACAGAAGTCGAATGTCAAACTACCAAGATATTCCAAAAAGAATTATAGAAAAATGGTTTAATCATCTGTAAAATTTGAATGTTACAAAATATAAGCTCTCTTCATTTGATATCAAAATAATGCTGTAATTAAATAACTCAAGTTTATATTTTGCGATATTCAATTTTCACTCAATTTGATCTCCATGGACAATTTGAAATTATCGCCTTCGTTTGAACAAACTAAACAACTTCTAATTGAATAAGTAATAAATGTAGAAGACAATTGTTTGCAGCGTATTCTTTCTTAACAAGAAAATTAAACACTTTTGCATACATGACCATTTTTCTTTTGTTTATGGGAATTAACGGTTTTGCATAAAATATGAATTCAACTAACGAAATGTCATAAAATATGTTTTCTGCTTAAAATCATACATATCAATAAATTGTATAAAGATATAAAGCAGAAGTTAATAAATCCTCCTTTTGGGGTAAATAAACAATTACAATATGTACTAGAAAAAGTTAATATTTGTTTGTACAATTAATCCTGTCTAAACCGAACTTTTTGCATGGCTAGACTTGTACGGTTTGAATATGATCACAAGCGCAAAAAAAAAAAAAAACGCCTAAATTAAACGAATGTAAGGTACATGTTCCGGTAAAAATTTAAAACAAAAATGTTCAGGTTAACCGGTTTTTCGTCAGAGTAGTTGTACATATCTCGCATTTAACACAAAAACATTAAGAGTGACTTCAACGCTATTTGTACCTTTAAAAATGTTTCATCTGGCTGTTTGGTGATATCTATATAATTCAATCTAATAAATGAAAAAGCCCAAATTTTTGCATAAACGAGAGATGAAAGTGGCCTAAATACAAACAAAACTATTTTAGTGTTAAGCTTAGTTCGACATGATACGTAGATTAATATTGTGATGTGTAAGGGTACTTAAATTCATAGTTCGTAAGTGAGGAGTGCAAGGGTGATTATCTCAAGCCCATGTCCTAACATCAATAAAAGTTAATAAAGATATCTGTTAATACCTTAGAAAGATATAAAAGTGACATGAAATAAAAAATGAAAAATCGTTTAAACTAATTCGAATTTAATGAGCTTCTGTCCCGTAAAAATATACATATCAAATAATCAAGGCAAAAACAATTTACAGGATTTAACTTAAATTACTAGTAGGTTCCTACAAAATTCCGGATTTATACACCGTTTGTCATATGGTAAAAAATAGGCAAGTCAACATTGACGTCAACAGAAAAAAATGACGCATTCCAAAAACTCCATAATGATCTCCTTAAAGAATGACTGTTATATTTTTTTCGCTTTATGACGAAATTACCTCAATCACGTTGTCCACACTAAAAATTGTGAGTGGCGGGTTGTTTTTAAGTGTGTTCCACGTGCATTGAGGTTATTTCAAATAGACTGAAAAAATATAAGTCATTCCTTATAATTTAATTTACTAAAAAAAGGAACTTGAACGAAATACTTTAACATATTTTCTAAAATTTGATAATTAGAACGTAATTAGAAAAGTAATAACGGTACATCCGCTCAGCCAACTGAAAGACAGAAGACGTCATTGGACCCATTTTCCAACGGGTTTTAGTCTCATCTGTATATCAGTTTTCTGTGCACTATTACAGTCGGTTTCTCTTGTTTTGTTTTTGTTGTTGTCAAAAGCCTTAGCAGAAATTGCTGGTTGCCTTAAACTAGATGACATACACATTGTAGATACAATAAAAGGCGAAGCAAAAAAAATAATAAATAAAAAAAAATTTTTTTTAAATAAGAAAAAATAAAAATAAAAATAATATGAAATATGATAAAATAAAGGAAAAGAAGAACGGCTGGGCTCATTATGAATTAATCACCTTTAATTTCCGTCCGTTATTGTAACAAAATCATATTTTTGAACAGATAAAAAATCCAATTCATTAGAATTTTTATCAGTGCACCCTCCTAGTAATGTTTTTCTTTTTTACTCACAATTTATTTTTCTTTCAATGATAATGATTGAACTTGTGTTCTGTTTGCAAAACACGAATGATAATGATAATAAAAAAAAAACCGAACGAGTGAACCAGAAAGAAATAAAGCAAAGATGTATGTGTTTTATTATTTTTTTTTTTACAAATAATTGATGGTTATTCTATTTTTCTTATAAGGGTCACCTCCTAGTATGACGAAATGGAAACTCTGGCCACAGCTTAATGATATGGTACCACTATCTTCCGTCATTAATGCTTCTACAACAAAAACTTTACTACGATGTGCTGCAGTATGCACAAAAATCGACCATGTTTCTGGTTTCTTTTTCAAAAAAGGGGAGGGAATCTGCCTCTGTAGTACCAGACTTAACAGACCTAACCACACCTTACAACACTCGCCAGGCACCAAGTACTACATACTAGGTTGGTTCAACAGTCAAGAAAAATAAATATTTTATTCCAAAACAGTTGTCGTCTGTTATATATACTCTGACAGCCTGCGGAAGTCTTCCCAATTTCGGTTATATAGGGGACATATTTAAAAGGAAATGAATTATGATTTTTTTGCAGGGAGTTAATGTCGTCGATACAGAAATACATAAAAAAATTTAATTGTTTTATAATCAGGAAATACTTCCTTCAAACCAATATTGGGAAGACATCAACACGATTTCAAAAGACATATTTGTTACATATTTGTTTAAACGAGATATACATATGCATGTCCGTGCATTTTTAAACATATCAAAATCTTAAAGAATGTAGCTTCAAAACATTGTGTGTGTGTGTGTGTGTGTGTCCTATATTTTGATTGGGGAAAAAAGTAAACCATATGTTTCAAATATTTTGAAGGAATCCAAGCCTAATTTTTTGTTCGTATTTTTTCAAAATTTTGCACGAAATTAACATGATTTTACAACAAAAGAAGAGTCCCGATGCCTAGACATCCCGGACCAACACTGGATGTGATTGTTTAATCGTGCAAACAAACAAAACAAAACAAAACAAAAAAAAAAAAAAAAACAAAAACAAATTTGTTGAGGATAAGGTACAATTAACACTGTTTTTGGTGGCGTTATTAGGATAACAAATTTATTTCGGTATATTTGTATTGGGAAAAAAATCTCCGGATTAATTCTTAATTGTCCTAACTTACACGTGTTTTCTTTTCTCGTTTCGTCAGATTTTGTTTCCAGGCAGCCACTCCCATACAACAATTGTTCCATTACATGTAATATATCTTTCTTGTGAAAATAAATATTTTTAGGCGTTTGTGAAATCAGAGAATACCATCAGCTACGATATGATTTATGCGTCAAAGTGAACAATTTCAATTTGACAAGAAGTCAATCCATGGCTTATTGTGAATCTGAAGCAGGAAGGCTAATTAGGTTGGATAGTCAAAGCAAATATCTTGTTGCCTCCCAATATCTGTTCAACCTAACAGGTAAGGAAGCAAAACTTGAATCTATCGTATAAAATTAAGGTTTATCACTGGAATTCTGTGACAGTAAAAAAGATTACTTTGTATAATATTACTACCATGAGAGCTGTTCAAATCAATTAATATGGTAGTAGCTAGATTTCTTTTGAAATCGATATTGATCTATTTAAAATGTAAAATTGAAAACAAATGAAAAAAAAATCAGTCAAAATCCGATATCAATATTGAATGCGTTAGTTTATATCGTTTATTTTTACTAAAACAGCTTTTCATGCATGTTACCACTGAAGTAAGTTGTTCCAAAATTAAAACTCTTAGGTAGAGAAGTATAATACTACGCATTAATTATTTTTAACTTTATCTTTATTACGCCTTTTGTTTCATAATTATATTTCAGAATCTCCTTGGATGAGGGTATACTATATTGACGGATATCGTTTAAACGGCACCTGGGTATTCAGCGATAACACCGAAATCCCGTCTAAAGCATTAAACTGGTTTGTGAACGAACCAACTGAAAGTCCAAATAGTACTTCAGACGCTTGTTTGTGTATTTTTATATTAAATTCGAAGGTTTCAAATCAATTTCAGCACGGTGATACTACTTGTAATGGTTATTTGGAGACTGACGATCATTGGCACTTTGGTTTCATATGTGAAAGGGTTGTTTAAACAAATTGATGTAATGAGAAATAAGTAGGACTAAGTTTACGTGATTTGGGGCATTTTTTGAAAATAAAAAAAAACAACTGTTTTTTAAGTGAAAAAATGAAAATGTACTCCACCCAGTGACTATTAGATGTTAATTTACGTTTGTTTCAAGGGCATTGGAAGTTTTTCCATTATTTATTAAAGAGAAAGGACATTAAGGGCTGTTAATTTCCTCAAAACTGGAATTTAGGGGCCTAAATTAATTTATGTCGGCTATGAGTATTATTTAGTTTTCACGTTGATTTTTAAATGGGTGTAAGATTTTTGGTGGTACAGTAAGGCTTACTGTGAACATTTCTAAAATTAGACTGGTCCCCTCACTACTAGTATCAACCAATCAGATTAAAGTATTCATTTACGTACTTCATAGCATTATCAGTGGGGAATTTTACCAACAACAACTCTAGATTTGTTTTGGTAAAAATCAATTTATTTATTTTGCATTGTGCTTTGCCGTGGGTTATGGAGCCGTAATAAGTTTGAGACTGTGTTTTAATGTTTTTTGGACATTATGACTTAACGATAGTTCAGAATTTTTGTGTTACAATATAAATATACTGGACTCTGTGTTCGATTGTGACTTAACGGCTTCTAAGTTTTATATCTTTACCTCAAACGCTATTTAATAGTGTTAGATGTATTCTTATTAATTCATAATTTTGTGTACGAGAAACAAACTGTAGTGTTATTCATATGGAACTCTAATAGAGAGCACAAAAGCTGATAGTCACATCTTCATATTGTGCAATGATGTGACACGATTTATTTGACCTAGTTCTTGACATTTCTGCCACAAGACGGCGCTCTGGTTATTACCGGATGTAAACAATGTATAACCATGACCCAGCGAGATGTGATGCTATTTGGACACAGTTTTATACGGCGTTTGAATAGATTTTTGAATTCGTATGACAATTATTACAATTTAGGTTTATACTTTGATGAATTTGTTATTTCCTGTCGCGCACAAGGCGGTTTAATTGTAAGGAGACAGTTCCATTTCCCGGATTCGTCACTTCTATCCTTTTGATCTGTTCCAGACATATTGTTTATTCAAATTGGAGGTAAAGACGCTGCAAATATTAGAAATACTGCATTCCAATTAGCTGCTGACATTTATTCTCTGGCTTTATTTTGTCACCATGGCTGGAAATTAAGAATATAATCATATGTCAGCTGTTACCCAGAAGTGAAAGATCAACCTTTCCAGGGTACAACGAAAAGATAATGACTATTAATTGTTACCTTGAAGAAAGAATCTAAACAGAAGGTTTGACTATTTAACAGGTTTTGGCAACACCGCGGATTCTGGCGACATCATGACGTTTTTTTCTAGATTTCATACTGAATGTGTATAAACAACAAATTAAACAACTTGCATGTAATAGTGTTTTGTTTTAAGCTTAAAAGCTATGCCTACGAGGGACGTAGCTATCTTTATTTTGATTTGACTGTTGGTAATGCACTTGCATGTTTTTATATCACATATCATTCAACCAACGGGAATATGCGAGACGTTGTTTATACATGCTGTGTGTCTGCGTAAGATATTCAAACAATAATTTCCTTAGTGCATACCCCATAACAAAGTTTCTCACTGTCCGCCGGCAGAATGAAGGTGAGTCATTCGTGTTTCAGTGCATATACATATTAATGACATCCATATACGTGTAACACCAAGATGACGTCAATACAATGAATACACTTACATCAATTACTATGGTCCGAACAATTTTCACGTTATGGAGTTGATATTTTCAGGTCATAAACAGGGTTTACGCCCCTACTACTTTCAGGAAGAAATGTAACTGTACATGTTATTGATTCGATCTAGCTAAACAAAGTTTTATTTTATTTAACTCTGAATGGATAGTTGAAAAATTTTTAAATCTGCATTATTGAAGCAGTAAAAATGTTCAATTTTGTAGGGACATTATGGCTATATATAACATCTAACACAGTCAAGCTTACCAAAGTCACAAACTAACGTTTCTCATTTCCCCTTTGATAAAGTTATCTGCAAGTTTACTTCTTAATATTGTTGATATTCTATTTTAGGTTTGAGTTTGTTTATTTTCCGGAGGTTGTTCTAATATCCTTTATCATTGTTCTCTTGACCTTATTTGGTCTTATGCATACACTGATGTTAGAATACTTGAATAATTGGACTTCCTCAGCTAGGTGCCGCATGAACGTGGATGCCGCCTTCTCAAATCAAAAAAATACCAGCGACACGAACTTGATTTGTTTCAAAGTCTATCAAGATTATAAAAAAGAAACTGAATGAAATTTTAGAGAAAAGAAATATTTATTAAATATAACACATCGTAAAACTACACACCAAATTAAAAACCATTGTAATAATAGACTAGGAAAATGAGCCTAAGATTTGTTAGTGAATAAACGGTCGTACGAGCAAGAGAATTGATGTGTGTATATATTACACTTCTTGCGAGTTGTATATAGCAACTATTAAGACCATCTACTAAGATTAACTACGCCTTAATCAGTTGTCCCATAGGCATTAAGTACCAGTCCACATAAAATTCATACACTGTCAATGGTAAAGGTATTCATGGCGGAGAAAAAAAAACACACCAAACAAACGATGCTTTTTCAATCTATACATGTAATATTTTCACATAACAATAATCATTAATGCATTCAGATCAGCACTCTTTAGAAAATCATACATTCATCTCCCACTTAAATATACCAATTCAAACAAAATCAAGAACGATAACTATTGCAAAGTGCCAATTTCATGTACAGTATATATATTTTTTTTATCTTAAGAGAGCAAGAGTAATCAAGGGAACCAAGGTTATAGCGGTAATCAAAAGAATGTAATCCAGGGACAAAAACCAGATATGGAAAACAGACATACACAACAAAGAACATAAAGCAACTAAAATCATACATACAAAGTAACAAAAGCAAAAGAGCAACTCAGACTCCACTAAAAACTGGAAGCATGGACCAGGTGCACCGGTCAGGTAAGCGTCCTCTGCTTTTCTAGAAACACCCACCGAGTTGCTCATAAAATGTCACGTCCGGGGTAGACAAACGAGGAAAGGAAAACTATGACCCGTTGAATAAATCAGTTTTCATGGTGAAGATGGAAACACCATAACGATCCACGAGTTCATGATGACGACCATAAAACTTCTGAAGTGATGACCAATCTTGTAGCAACATAACCCTGTTCCAGAAGCCTATTTGTTAGAGTTCTAGCGCGATACAAAAAGTATGCGTAGTTTCGGCAAGCTTGGGCATAACGTATGAGTAGGAAGTAATAGGTCAGCAATTAAAGGAGGACAATTTGTTTCTATTGGAATGCCAACCGTGTGTTGAATAACATGTCCACCACACTGGACAAATATGTTGTCGATTAAAAATTCCTGCATTTTGTAAACATATTCCTCTGTATATTTGGAAGATGATTTGAAATTATTTTTTACAAAGTATGAGGAATCTTTTCCAAGAACTATATATTTGTATCTAGGTGTACCATCTTATTTGAAAAAAAGACAACGTACAATGTTTTTAAGTCGGGATTTTAAATGAGAATAGGGAATAGATGTATACAGTGTCGAAAAATCATAGTTTTAATGCTATTATATTCAGATAATAGTCTTGAACTGATTGTCGCCCAAAGATCTTTAGAATTTTTCAGGATCCATATTGAATTAATACCACTACGGGAGTAACAAGTGTTGTGGTAGGACTGCAGACCCTCTTTGACAGTTGTGAGTATAGAAGTTAAAAGTTTTGAAAGCGGTTTGGTGGTACATATTGCAGATCAACACACAGTCAAATGATAAACGAAGACTAGTTATGTGATCAGTAACTGTTTTGGAACAAAAAATAAAATTGAATTCGGTGGGTTATGACATGCATGAATCACCTTCTGTCTGATTTTTTGAAAAACTGCTACATAATATATGTAATGAATGAGCTGAATATTTTTCTCCGCTTATAAGTAGTTCAAGCAATCTGTATTGTCAAGCAAGGTTTTCAAACCAGTTTTTTGTGACAATTAGTTTCATGTTGAACATACTTATGTTTTTTTTTTTATTTTTGAGGGGACAACCCACTGATATTAAACTTGTTAATTACATATACCAAATACACACATTTAGCAGCTTTTTTGCAAACAATTTATTTACAGAAAACAGATCTAAAACTGAGTAATCGAGATCTCATTTATTCATCGACAGGTCAATAATGCACCAGCTCATACTTCGTCATAATACGCGACTGCTAATGTGTATCCACATTTAGTTAATAAAAAAAACACACAAACAAACAAACAAACAAGCGAACGGCATTTTTTGTTGTACATAATGGCTCTGTTTGTTGAAGATGGATTAATTTTGTCGATATTTTTATCAGTAAGAAAACAAGCAATTAATACAAAGTAAAGTATTGATATACATTAAGTTTCATTGAAATACATGTTTTACCTTTACCTCTTAAGCATACATTTGCTCTAGACCACAGAAAATATGTCAATGGCAATGACAGGTTTATAAGGTCTCTAGAGAACCAGGGTTATATTCGGTTACCAGGACTTTATCATTTATCATAGAGCAGGGCATTGAACTACTACCATTGATCGAGTGGTTTTAGAAATGTTCCCATAATTATTTTTTCAAGCAATATTACAGTTTTAAAGTTATCTCATAAAGATATTTAAATGAATACATGCGAGTTGTTTTTAATCAGCATCCCTTATAAAAAATCGGACAGGAGGTGATTCATGCATGTTAAAAACCAACTGACCTCAATTCTATATCCTGTTCGGAAACAGTTACTCATCGCACATAACCAGTCTTAGTTTTTATATGGTCGTTGCGCTTCTAACATGAAAAAATACTTTATTCGTACATGAAAGGCACTTAGCAATAGTTTTCTTTAGTGGGAGATAAATATAAGCTTTTCTTAAAACTAAAGATCTGAATATGGAAAAGACAATTGCTACATTTACGTAAAAATATAGCATATGTAGACTAAGAAAGCATCATTTGTTCGATGGGTTTTTCTTCACCATAAAACACTATTTTATTATTCATGCTATTGGCAGTGTCTGAATTTAATATGAACCCGTACGTAAGGTCTTGAAAATGTTTATATCTTCTCTTCTTTGTCATATACCATATATCGCAAAAATTTTTGCGTAGAACTTTTTAAGGTTTGAGATGGATAAATTATTCTCTTTGTTTTAATTTTTGTTTTTAAAGCTTCATTAGCTGCAAAATTTGTTCAGTTTTGAATCTACTGAATTTTGCTGATTCAATTAAAGAAGTTAGTAGTACTGCAATTGAAGCAATAAATGTCGATATTACCTACAGAATATTGTGAAAACAATGTTTTTTTTAAATAAGAGAAGATCGATAGCTCTGATCTAATTATTTTTGCCATTACTTCCTAAGATTGCCGACAGGACATTCACCTGGGTTAAAAATACTTTAACCATTGTAAAAAATAACAATTAGGGATACACAGGTAAGCACGTGTCTTGATTACATTTCATTTTATCTACTTCTTGATTAGTTTTCAAATAAATAATGACCATATTTGAACCATATTGTGTTACAATAGGTAAATTTCAAAAGGATGGTTGGGTTATATTCGAATTTTTTTCTTTTACGGCATGAGTCCGTCGGTCTTCCTTACCGCTGAATAAACACTTCCTCTTTGCAATCACATTTGTTATTAAAGAAGCGACCCTTACAGCACATGTGCGGGTTAAGGTCACAGGAAGTCACATGCATACGGATTTATCTAGGTCGATTTTTGTCTTGCAAGACAAAAAAATATATAGATACCTATTTCATGCATTTAATGCATTTTATTTTTGAATATCAAATGAAGTCATGCAGAAAAAGTACAATTTAGTAGACATAATTCAAAGTTAAGGTATATTTCAACAGAAACCAAAATTTATGAAAATGAGAGCTAATGCAGCTTTAAGGAAAAAGAAAAAAAATACGTGAAAATGAACTGTACATATAAAAGTCATAACTTTATTACATGATTTCCAGAAAAATCAAATCGATCGGACTCATGTTAAATCAAACAGTGACCTTTGAGGAACTTCTCGGGGACATTTCAAGTAATCGGTAACATGATCTTTTGATTTAATTCAACTGAAAAAATAAATAAATAAAAACGACTTTTGGATAGTTGATAGTGGAGAAATTTGCCCAATGCAAGACCCTATTCTGGGTGGGAAAGACACGTTCAGTGTAAGTTTTTTTATAATCTTATATCTACCGAAGCTGACGGATTAAATATCACACTTTTAATAAGTCAATAATTGGAACTTAATTAGGGTGACAATGTAATCTTATCTGCAACTGACCTATGAAAATGTGCTTTATAAGGACAAAGCCCCGAGGGAGTTTGACCATCGATTTCGTTATAGATTGCTTTTAATGATTAGTTTCTCCTTATTTTTTTAGATATTTTCACTGGGTCAATTTATGAAACCGCGGACAAAGCGACAATTAGATCCACGAAAAAAAATGATATTCGGTATAAATGATATACTAGTAGTATATTAAGGGCAGGTAAAGTTTTTTCAGAACTTGTTTTTCAACAAATATTTTGTTCATTAAAATTTACTTTTTCTTGCACCATGAAAATTGATTTGTTCAACTGTCATAATTTGTTTTCCTCTTTCGTCTATCACGGACTTGACTTGAACAATTCGGTTGTTGTATCTTGAAAAGCAGAGGACTCTTACCCTCCCGGTGCACCTGGTCCATGCTCCCAGTTGAGTCCGAATTGCTCATTTATTTTTGTTACTTTGTATGTATTATTTTGGTAACTTTATGTTCTTTTTGTGTAAGTCTGTTTTCCCTGTCTGGTATTTGTCCCTGGGTTCCATTCTTTTGATTTCCTCTTGAATCTTGGTTCCCTTGGTTACTCTATTATATATATATATATTGATTATACTGAACATTTGATACACGTGTAGTTGTATTAGAATTGAAATAACTGTATTGTGTTTTAATATTTGCCACCCTCCAATCGGATTTGGTAAACAAATAACGTGTCGCTAGTAAACTCAAATTTGAATGTGACATCTGAATTCTAGTTGATACCAGAAAATCAGGAAAACACAATACAGATATCTTTTAAAAGATACAATATGCATGTCTACATAACTAGCAGTTGTTTAAATGATGGGTCCTATATTTTATGGTATGGAAATCGCAGGAGTAATATTAGATGGAGGTGATAGTGGCCCTTCTTCATCCGGGACAAGCCCCAAATGAACAAGACGTAAAAATGTAAATTACATCACTACAGCTCAATATGGCATAGTGCAGACAGCAGGTGCCGAAGAACCTGCACCATAACAATGCCATATAACTGCAACGAATGTGGGGAAAAATACTGATTGTTATGGTTTGAAGAAACATAATAACTCAAAACATCATAAAGGTGTATCATTGCATCAAACTGATATATTAACAATAATTTCACTGAAATATTCCATTTTTACGTAATGCTGGAAATAAAATATCACATTTCAAATTCATTGTAAATAACTATGCCTTGAATAGTGCTGTTTTGCGATATGTTTTTGAGTAAAACATTGCCGCAGTACTAGTGATTGAAAACACAACATACAAATATTAAAACATTTACAGTCATAAATTGTCGCATAATCATACAAACATATTACTGTTTATATTGGAAACAAATCTACATGTTACTTTGTTGAACAATTTAAAGATGTCATCCTGCTTAATGTATACTGTAGGTATTATTTGATAATTTATTTTAAATGATATTGTTCTTATAACGTCAATAGGTGCATAGTGGCATTTTGTGCTGATAGATGCCTATTGTAAATATCTTGTATTTAAGACGATTGTATTTAGTTAAATTGATGTATATGAATCACATATTTTATAGCTTAAGCCATTCATTTTGTACATTCATTATTTAGGTGTTCGTCCGTAGCTATGGGAGGATGTGTACCAACAGAGTTCTCAATCTTAGTTCTGCCTCTTTGAACTATTACAGATAAAGACGACAAATAAAACAGGGTATATTGAAAACAGCTATTTGACAAATAAAACAAAAATAGCAATTCCTTGTGTACATAATGATGTAATTATAAACGATGAATCCAAAGAAATCCATCTTAAATGATCCACAATTAATTCTTATTACTGACAAATATAGTATCTAAACCAAACAACAACTATTTTACGATATACAGGTTGCATAGATTGATATCACAGTAAAGTCCTTGACACAAATAACAATCAGTTCAATGACAAAGGACGTCAAGATATTTAAAACATGAAAACTGTACCAGTAAAAAGAGTGTTGTGTGACGTTTACAGTTTTGAATATATACCGAACATCAAAAGCAGACCAGCACTTTGTGAAACCTGCTGGATTGTACAATAAATGTGTGTGTAATGATATCGTATTGATATATTTGTAAAATAAGGGGAGCGTTTTTTTCACAAATGGTTAGTGATTTGTTTACCGTCATAAAGCAAGGAAATCAGTAAGCAAACAATGATAAAAAAAAAAGAAATGTGATCAAATACTAACGACCTGACAAAAATACACACGCACAACAAAGACCACGAAATTACAAAGAGTACGTACATAGAAACAAAATACACCATAACGGGTCACGAGTTCATGATGATGATCATTTTAAAACTGTTTTAGCAATAAAACTCCATACTAAGATGCATATTTTTTGTTATTGCTTTAATATATGTAGTCTTGCAAAGTACAAACAGTCTACGTAGTTTCGGTCGAGTTCTGAATTGAAATCTCCATACACATGTATTGAAGCTGTGTTGCTACAGGTAAAAATTAAATTGATATAAAACGAGAATTATGACGGTTTTTAAGATTTAGTCTAGTCACAAGCTTCCATTTTCACTGATTTCGTCGAGTAGATCGTCCAGAGTTTCCTTTACAATAATCTAAATGGCAAGTAGGATCTTAATTGTAGCAAATTTGACGGCGTATCATTTTTAGATGATAAACTTGGTCTGGAAAGATGAGCATGTCGTGCATGTTTTATGATGATCAGTATATATTGTGTTGTAATTGTGCATGACTGATACTATGTGTATTCACATTTTAATATACATTCTCACAATACAGTAAGTTTAGTCAGGTTAGGATTCATTGTTTATAAATTAATTATCTCATTATGTACACAGGGAATTGCTATTTTGTTTTATTTGTCAAATAGCTGTTTTCAATATACCCTGTTTTATTTGTCGTCTTTATCTGTAATAGTTTAAGGAGGCGGACCTAGGATTGAGAGTTCGTTCTGTTGGTACGCATCCTCCCATAGCTACGTACGAACACCTAAATAACATTATATAGATGTTTGTCTTATACAACTTATCTAAACTGGGCTAGTAAATAAGTACCTCAACACAGTATCAATTTGGATACGGCAAATACATGTACTGAAAGAAAGAACGGAGAAAAAGTAAGAACACGATATTTGTCTTGCCTATAAAAAAATTCATGTTAATGTCTTGTTTTGTTTTTACCTTAAGTTTATTTTGTTTATGTTACATGAGTATATAGGGCGATTCTTTCTCTGTACCTGTGTATAATGATGTTTTAGGGCTAGTTGTTGCCTGCTCTGTGGTATGGGGATTTCCTCGTGGTTCTTTGAAGACCGTTGGGTTTTCTCAGGCTGACATTTTCAACCCAGTGGGGTTGTTGTTTCTTTGACATATAACTATTCTTGTTATATCATATAAATCCTCAAATCCCATACTAGCAGATACGGACACCTAATCGCTAAGTTTGTCTTTCAAATACGCGTCTTAAGTTGTCTCGCTCCGAGTGGAATCCGAGTTGCTCATTTACTTTTGTTACTTTGTATGTATGATTTTTGTTACTTTCTGGTCTTTGCTGTGTATGTCTGTTTTCCATGTCTGGTCTTTGTCCCTGGATTAAATTCTTTTGATTACCGCTATAACCTTGGTACCCTTGATTACTCTTTCCTCCAACGACCATATCATTTAAACAACCTGTCTCAAATCCTGACATTTGCAGATTTAGTCGCATTACCTGACCGTAGACCTAACTTCTTTAGGTTAGGAACGAAAACCTTACAAATATTTACGAAAATATCTGTAAATCTCGTTGAAGTAATAGGTTTATCCTTATTCCGAAGCACGTGCGAATCTTTTCATTTATTCAAATTTATTTCAAATATAAAAATCATATCAAAATATCAAATTAAACAAATGATAGATAGTAATCTATCAAAAAAATATTGACTGGGCGTATAACCCTGGTTAGGGCATTAAAAGACCATATGCGACAAAACATAAAGTAGAGACTAAAATCGAGACGCAAATCGAACATTCTTAAATTAAGATCAGTATTACCAAAAAAATAGAATTCAATTTTTTACCTGACGTATATTTTATTTCCTCGTAGGCAAATACACGTAATTAGTGACCTGATTAATGAACCCAACACCTGGAGGTGACAACATAGGTAGAGAGTAGCAGATTGCCAACATGGGACGACCAACATTCCTACATCGTTGCATTGTCTCATATACTTTAATACACGTGCAATTAAAAATATAGGCGGTAAAAACAGCTCATTTATCCCAACCCAGTCAATTGTGAAAACATTAACTCCAGTACAACATTCGTTAAAAAACCTGGCCTGAAATATTATCAATTTGTAGTGGTGATCTATGGCAATCCAATACTCTGCACATAGGCATTGTAACTTTAAAAAAAAATATCATGAGAAATGCGCAAGTCGTCTTAATCAACGATTCGACTTGAGGTTTATCACTCAATTCTCTAGTAATCCACGCAGAATGATGTTAAGTTTAAGGTCACTCTAAAGCTAGGTTTACAAGCACGAATTCTGTACTACATTTACAGTGTTTTCATTAATGGTAAACAACTCATTTTTTGTCATATAAAAATTGTACAAATGACAGCAAAACTTTTTGAACATCTGTAAATTTCTTCCAAGTTGGACTATTAAGCAGCAATCTATGTAACAATCAGACAGAGGGTAATTCATGCATGTCAAAAACCCACCAAATTCAGTTTTATATCTTGTTCAGAAACTGTTATCGATCACATATACCAGTCTTATTTTTTTTCATTTGGTTGTTGCGCTTTTGATATAAAATAAATAATTTAGATTGTACATGAAATTAGCAGTTTGCAAGAGTTATCGTTCTTAATTTGGTTTCATTTGGTTGATTTTAGTGGGAGATAAATGTATGGTTTTCTACAAAGTGCAGACTTGAATGCAGAAATGATTATCGTTATATGAATACAATGTATATAGCATACATGAATACAGCATACATGTATATAGACTAAAAAAGCATCGTGTGTTTGGCGGTTTTTCTACACCTTGAATCATTGGCAGCATCTGAATTTTATGTGGACTGGTACTTAAGTCCCTCGGAATCACACGACATGCCATTAGCCACACTTCACGGAGTATAAACTTTGTCGTGCTGAATGAATAGCTCGTGATAGCGCGGGAACAACCTGAGTAGCTTTGGGAGACAACTCAACAAAAAATCAATTTCAGTACCTCCAAACGATTGAAATAACATTTCTCTCAGGACATTTACAAATGCAAACCTATCAACAACGTATTTAATCTAACATAAAATACTAGTATGCATAGCTTCGCAGGCATTGCTAATAGATACAGGAGTGCACATTATTGTTTAATAATTCCAATCTAATTAGCATATACCCTTTTTCGTGCATTTTCATTGGTTGTTCATCTTTTACGACTCACAACAGTGTAAATTCCATGTACATATCGTAATCAATATGGCTATCATCGCTTCGGTAAATGATAGAGCCGTGTAGAGTCTAAAATAATACAGTTATCAGTAGTTGTCGGTTAAATGCCGCCATTTGCAATATCAATTTTAGGTGTCAATTTCATTGAATAAGAGTCTACAAGAAAAAAATATAAATATATATTTCAGTTATTTAGGGATTAAAGACTTTATTTTTTTTTAGGTTATGGAAATGTAAAATCGAACCATTCATTCACATACCTGAAATAAAAGTTTTTCGGACTTTTAATTGTTTTAATCTGATTTTACACATCGATAAATTCTGGAAAAACATGTTTTAATCCTATCTCGTATTACATTCATACTAAAGACATCGAGAGCAATTCTGGTACGCTATTGTTCTTTGTTGTTATGCACAATATTTAATTAGCAACTGCTTTCACGAATATTTAAATCAAGTAACAGAAATTTATTTATGTTTCGATAAACATGATTAAGTATGTTACAGAGGTTTAAACACTGTATTTCAAGAATCTATCGATTTGTAAAATTGGGCCATTCTTTTAAGAAAATCAAGTTTGTGAGCGAGCGAATGGTCCGATTTTACACATTCATAAATTCTGAAAAAAAAAAAAACAGTGTTTAATCCTAATAACCCCAACCCCAAACTGCTTTATATTTATCGTTCTGTTTTATCTTTGATGCCATCTATATCTGAGATTAACATTTCAAATTGCGGCGCTCACTCGACAATATAATATGGGTCTCAATGTCAATACTAGAAGTAAAAAGGTGCCACTGATAACCATATTCTTTTAAAATTGCTGTTTTGAATATATGATGTAGAAAACTAAATAAAGGAGTAATTACTGTTTTACGCCACCTTTAATCGACTTTTTTCGTCGACGCGATGGAAATCATGTTGAAAATATGTGTATGTAAAAATCGTACGATGGGGTCATAATGCAGGAAAAAAAATCACGTGGTACACAATAAGTAATTTGCGCAGCAAGTTAATTTAAAATGTGCATCACGGGCATTGAAATTATTTCAGATAGACACAAAATATATAATAGTCATTCCTTATAATTAAATTTAATTACCAAAATTCAACGAGTAAATCATAAACAAAATTTGATGACGTCATAGACATGTGGTCTATAAGATGATCAACGAAATGTTTTATCCATTCAGAAACCGTGTAACTTCTGAAATTAAATTATTATATAATAACTCACGATTTCTCCTGTTCACTTTGTACTAGCAGTGATTGAATTATTTTTAATCATACATGTACTACAACAAACTTGATAATTTTATACTAATATTTATGTCTAGCTAGGCGTACTTGGAAAAAAAAGATATATTTTAAGGAAACAAACTAGAAAAAAATATTCAAAATCTTAACAGCACGAATTTTTGATTTTTTAAAACAATCTTTGAGTTAAAATACAGACAGTAATTCATTACGTTTATTTGCTTTAAATTTGTGTATGTATTACTTTTCAAGGAAACATGTTTTCACGAACAATTCCATCAGATCACCGTAGTTACCTGTTTAGTGGACATTGCCGATCAAGACAATTAGTACAATCGACAACGGCAAATGAAAAATATATTCAACTTAAACAAAGGACGTATGGAACTGGAAATGGTAAATTTATTATTCAAATTTTAAAGTCATTTAAATAGGGTAGTCAGTAAATCGGGATTAGAGTAGTGAAAAACAGGAACATAATTCAAGGATAGCACCAGCCGAGTTACTGATAATTTTTACGCAGAGATGTATGCATATATACATTTTTTGGGGTTAGTTAAAATCAAATGATAAACACATTTATTTCACCCAATAACCCTCTCTTTCGAAGAAAATTATCAAGTTTATCCTATATGAAAAGCATTAGTTCCTTTCTTCTTTCATTTGCATTTGTTTCTTCTTGTATAGGGAAAAAAACATTCAGTCAGTCAAGGTATCGCAAATCATGATCATCTTTTTAGAGTAAACATTGTAATACATAACGATTTACATGACCAGTAAAGGCCTTTCTATGGCTGTAGTTAAAACACTAAGGTTTATAAACATTTTATTCATCGATGAGACATATACTCCATTAAAATCCTTAAATAATGTTGAATAAACCCATTTTTTAGTCGACCTAACCACTGTTTTTATGAATATTGAAACGTCTATGACATTAAAGCGTCTATGTCAACACTTCTTGTGAGTGTTATTTAAGTTGCAGTATCTGTAGGAATCACTCAAATTCTATAATATGTGATACACCTAAAAAAAGGCTACATATTTGTTTGTTTATTATCAAGTTGCTTTATTGGTCTATATAATTATTCATTCAAATCTATCTGCTTTTAGGAGATAAGCCATATTAAAAATCGAACAGTTTCTATTGTATTTTAGTATCATTTACAGAGGTATCTACATAATTTTTTAATTCTACAGTGCATTCCATATAATTTTTATTTCCTATGAAAAAAAGTTAAATGAAAAGCTACATGATACCTTCTGTTTACTATGACATTTTAAACAAAGAATAAAACATAAAAATATGTAGACTTTCCAACCACGAATCAGGTTTTGCATGGTTCTTATATGTAGTCTAGTTAGATATTAAATTTTTATATGGATGAGTCATCAAAACTATTTCTATAAATACTATGTTTGTGCTATCGGGGATTTAGCATGCCTCCTTGAAACTTACAATGTAGCTATATTTTGTCAACAGAAATGTATAAGTAGACATTCAATGACCAGGATAACAATACACGTTTGATGTATTAAGATAGTAGAAGTCTGGTTTTCCTAAAAAGTTTATTTCTTCTCAAATTGTCCATAAATCATTTTAAAACTGAAACACCTCTGGCATGTGTGTACAATATTTTCTGCAATGTGGAATCCAATTAACTAATTTGCGAAAATTTGAGGGGTTGAACAGATTGAACCATGTCCTGTACTTTAGGGAATTCGGTATACCAATGTACATAATGCAGGTTGTAACAATCAAAATCATTTACAAATGGTATCCTTTTTGTTTAATTATGAAGCAACATGATTTCTAGGTGATAAATTTCTTGGACCGAACGAGTTCGTAAGAGATGCAACGATGAATGACTTTAAGGACATCATGAACATTCACTATGATGTAAAATACGCAGGTGACCGAGTCCCATATTATTTTCCGTTATGGCTAGAAGACCCGACATGCTACCCGTATGTGTATGAAGTAGAGAATAAAATTGTAAGTACTAATAAAAATATGTCACTCAGCAATAAGACAAACCGAAACAGAGCAAGCAAAGTTCAAGGATATGTCACTCAGCAACAAGACTAACCGAAACATAACGAGCAAGGTTCAAGGATATATCACTCAGCAACAATAATACCCGTAACATAACAAAGTTCAAAGAAACACATAAAACAAAGATCACCAGCAAGAGTTAAAATAAATCATTATGTTGTTATAGAAAGGGTCATATCATAAAAAATAAAATAACACAGACACACACACACAAAAGAAACTAGAAGAGTGCAGTTTACTGTATAATGCAAAATAAAAAGAAAAACTTATAAGAATATTACCAATGAACATGTTGACCGTTTACCACTTACTCCACATATGTATTTCACCAATTCCACATATGTATTTCACCAATTTTATTTTTGTTACTTTTGGAGCAGGTTGGGTTTACTTGTCTAAAGGTTATTGACAATGGAAACACTGGTTGTTTTCTGATCATTCAGATACTCAAAACTTATCGAGGAAAATGTATATTCGAAAAAATGTGCAACTCTGTCATGAAAAACCATTGCCACATTAGCACATTCGTTGCAGTAGCTTTTCTCCAACTCAAATCTCGGAGAGACTTCTTACCCACAGATCTCTACACAACTGTGACAGTTCAGGTGAGAATAACTGCACTAAAGCTATAATGCATGTGGATCTTTATAAATTATGTTTGATCATAGTAATCTTGGTTTTATCTTTAAGTACAAGATAAAGTAAAAAGCCTTGCTAAATACGTCTATTAGTAATTTTCAAGTTGCTTATTTACTGTTGTTACTTTATATGTATTATTTTGGTTATTTAATGTTCTTTGTTTTTAATGCTGCACAAAGTGTCCTGGAAGAGTAGTCAAGGGAACTAAGATTCTAGTGAAAATCAAAAGAATGTAATCCAGGGACAAATACCAGACATGGAAAACAGACAAACACAACAAATAACATTAAATAACCGAACTAATAAAGTAATAAAAGTAAATGAGCAACTTGAAAATTATTAATATAGATTCGTATTATTGTATTTTGTACACGTCCAACTCTTCTTTGAATTTTACTAATCAGCAAACTTCAATACTGAAGAATGATACAGTGGATTAAATTCATGCGATATTTTGTTTTATTTTAGAAAGTTGTAACTTTCCAAGGAAGGATTGATCAGTTTAATGAATTAGAAGACTTGGGACAAATAAATCAGATACATGTCTTTGACAAATCTGATTTACAAAATTTTATGTATAATAAATGGCGGTATCCTTTGGTGTTTAAAAACAAAAGAATACTTGTAAATGTAGTACCCTACAAACTATTGGAATCCAACATACCTCTTATTTGTTCAAATAGAACAAAGATATGTGCGTCATGTATTGAAGACCCCAACATGACATTACTTACATTCGGAACTCATTATCAACTTAATACAGGAGAAATATACTGCAAGTTACACATGAATGGGACAATAAACGACTGTTTTCCTTCACAAATACTTGCACATTTTCAAGCATTTAAACACGAGACTACAAACATTTTTATTGTGGAAGTTACAGCGGACAATATCGATGAACATCTTCGCAATCGCATGATTGATATTGGTCTTAAATACGCACCTACAGATGTTTATGGTCGCACTGACGCTCTTGTTGGAGAATTTGGTTATCCGATTCCGTCAATGAGGAAGTTACAAACATCGCCTAAACTATGAAGATAGATATTCGTTAAAAGAAGAATGTTTTTTTTTTTTTTTTTTTTTTTTTTTTTATTAACTTTAAACCCCTTTTATATACTGTGATAAGTGATGAGTGTTGAAAATGATAACGAAATCTGCATGTTAGACTTACATCTCCAGGGAGCGGTAAATAAATTTAAGTGGAGTCTTTGTACGAATCATGCAAAATCTGAAAAAAATGTATACCCAAAAACGGCTACATATTTTTATTTTTGTAATGAAGTTGTTTTATGGGTCTATATTATAAAAAATGGAATTATTCAATCAAATCTGCCTTTTCTTAGGAGATAATCAACATTGAAAATCCAATAGATTATTTTGTATTTGAGTGTAATTAACAGAGTTATCTCCCTTAATTTTGAAATCTACAGTGTATTCTATATAATTTCCATCTTCTAAGAGCACGTGTTATAAAGACAATCACGTGTTAATTTCTGTTAGCTGTAACATTTAAAAAAATATATCAAAATAAAAATATGTAGGCTTTCCAACCATGAATCACATTTTGCATGATTCTTATTTAGAGTGACAATTTTTGTAAAACATGGCATGAATGAAAAATTCCTTAAAACAATACCGTTACTATCACACTGATACTTAAACAATTGCATTTTTTTCTATGTTAATATCTATAGAAGATGTATGTATGATTTATCTTACTTTATAAAAGTTTCGATAGATCTGAGATCAGAACTTTAATTTTTGTGTGGGACAATCAGAACCATTACATTTTCAAACGTGTGACAATCAAGAAAGAACCCGTTAGACAATAAACAATCAATCAATCAATCGTGTACTAATAAGAAAGAGTAATCAAGGGAACCAAGGTTATAGCGGTAATCAAAAGAATGCAATCCAGGGACAAAGACCAGACACGGAAAACATACATACACAAGAAAGAACATACAATAACTAAAATAATACATACAAACTAACAAAAGCAAATGAGCAACTCGGACTGCACTAAAAACTGGGAGCATGGACCAGCTGCACCGGTAGGGTAAGCGTCCTCTGCTTTTCTAGAAACACCCGCCGAGTTGCTCGTGAAAAGTCAAGTTCGGGGTAGGCAAACGAGGAAAGGAAAACCATGACCCGTTAAACAAATCAGTTTTCATGGTGCAGATGGATACACCATAACGATCCACGAGTTCATGATGACGACCATAAAACTTCTGTAGTGATGACTTCAACCTCGGTAATATGATTTAAGCGGAACTCTAGGTAAGAATCATGCAAATTCTGTATAATATGTGATACACATAAAAAAGGCTACATATTTTTTTTTTTTTTATTTTTGTTATTAGGTTGCTTTACAGGTCTATGTGATGAAATGCATAATTATTCATTCCAACCTATCTACTCTTGGGAGATATGCAATATGGAAAATCAAATAATAGCTATTGCATTATAGTGTCATTTACAGAGTTATGTCCTATAATTTGGAATTCTACAGTACATTCTATATTATTTGTATCGCATATGAACAAAGGTTATATGAATTGCTACATGTTACTTTCTGTTCGCTATAATATCTTGAAGAAAATATCAAAAATAAAAATATGAAGGCTTCCCAACCCTGTATCATATTTTGCATGATTATTAACATAACCATTCAACAACTGTAAACTAATGCTTATCCTGCGATTAATTGTTGCTGCTAGGCAAATTTGAAAAAAAAATAAAGGTACACTTGGCAACTGTAGAAGTACGAGTTACAAACCGTTAAAAAGAATTTCTATTTTGATTTATGACAATTGCAGTACAAATTTAAATTTGCACTATATTCGATAACCTTTTAGAAATCTATTAGCACTTCTTTAAAAACAAATTACGTTATAAAATTGTTCAGTTATTTATATATTCAGCAAGTGCCATTATAACTAAGTTATATAATTGAAAAATAAAACTGTTAACAAAAGGACAAACGACAATAAAACCATTCCATATTTGTCATGATGCCTTGAAAAGCAATTTAAATGCACAATTTGTGGTTAAGATTTCTAAAGATATGTATATTTAATTTTAAGTGTTACATAAACAACCCCTTCGACTTTCCATTACTATTGCTGTTTCATGACAAATCGACGTCTGTTTTCTCAAGAGACAATACAAACTAATGTGCGTCGATAAAACGTTTTTTTTTTTTCATCAGGAAACATAAATGAATCAGTTAAGGACAGAACTTTTCATAATGTAAACAGAAATAATTCAATGTAACCATTTTAACTGTTATAAAAGATTCAGTCGATTTTATTCTTGGATACAAAATTTTCCTATACCATGCACTTGATCAGTAAACAAATAAACCACGCCCCTTTAAACTGGACTACATTTACCATTGAAGGCTAAAAACCACTAATTCCACTTCCCATAGGCTTCTATGCTAATTTCACAATATTCAATGGTTTCTCTGGACTTTACCTTAACTTTAACCTGCAGAGGACTATATATCAGCATGATTCTACATATGTCAGCTCACAATCCTCAGAATGGCATGTGGGGTTAGCTGACTTGCAGTGCAGTACTGGTCACCGGAAGTGAAGTGTCTATAAATAGCATGGGAAATCCCAGTGTTTTCACAAGATAGGGGTATATTTAGAAATCATTATGAAGATTAGGCTTCACATCACAAGAAGCAAAATGCACCTATAAAATGTACAGAAATGTTTTTCCTATCAGAAACTGTTTAAATTTTTTAAATGAGATGAGAACTTTTTTCACAGCACTATGCGGAACAGGGGTAATTTCTGCGTAGGACTATTTTTGCGTACGTTCAAAATGCTCATTGGTTGAATTGGTGGTCTGTAACCTGAAATCAGTGGCGGTTTCATGGGGGGGGATGGGGGGGGGGGGCTTTGAAAAAAAAATTATTGAAAAAATGTGTGTGGTAAATCATGAAAAACACTCACTTCATGATCCTCACCGGATCAAGAAATTTTTGAGGAAAAATAAGGCAGAATCTAATATTGCACAAATATTTTTTTATTAAAAATTGGCAGGACCAAAATTATCTGAAAATGAAAAGAGAGGATGGAAAATTTGATCTCCATCATATTAATCAAATGGTTATTCCATTACTGAAATTGCACGTTCCTTTAAAGTGTGTGAAAAGCTGGATGAAACAGACTAATATTCAGGATGGTCTTCCATTGCATAATGATTTTTAACTTTGTTGTCTGACTTTAACATGACTGTTTTTGTGCACTTCCAGGATGAACTAGTATCCTGGTTGACATAAGTACTATTCAATAATACAAGACAAAGCAATAAAAAAGAAACCAAAAAAAAAAATACAAAACAACATTACACATACAAAAAACACAAAAAGTTATTTAAAGACATTAGATCCATCCTTTGTAAATTCCGTATTAGTGCCCATTCTTTAGCAATAGAAAAGGAGACATATAGCAATATAGATAGAAATAATAAAACTTGTAATTCATGTAAAAATTGTGATATTGAAGATGAACACAACTTTTTCTCAATATGTTCCCACTATAACCTGCAAAGAAACAAATTAATAGAAAAACTAAATGAAGTTGATAATCTTGTCTCTAATTCATTTTTTACAATGAAAGAATTAGTTCCCCATTTAACACTCGCTCATTCAATGTAATCAAACTAATTACAAAATTTATGAAAGAATGTTTTGAAATCAGAATAAATACATAAATTTATTAAACTGTATACCACTGTTGCACCTTGGTCAAATTATTGTTCATATCAATGTGTCATATTAATTTTATTTGCACTTTGTTTTGTATTGTATTATGCCATAACCATTTAATGTAAATGTGTTTGTGCTAATAAATATTGTCTATTGTCTATTGTCTATAATAATAACAATAAAAAGAAAAAAAAACAAATACAAATACCAGTTTGACCATTGTATTACAATTTCAAACCACTTTCCTAGGGAAACTTGTATTGTCCCTAAGGGAATTTCTTTGGGATTTCCTTCTGTGTAGTAGACCTAACTATATGACCTTACAATTAGCAGTTAATACAATGAAGACCCATAATTTACAATGTTATTTTTTCTGATCAGAAAAAAGTAAGAGTACTGTAAAAATGGTTAAAATATTATCCAGTTATGGCTCTAGAAATTCCAAAAGGAGGAACATTCCACTGTTTTTCTATAATCAACCAATTTGTTTAAGTATAAATGAGGAGGCATCCTCATTTGGATCTCTGATAACTGCATTGGATGAGGATGTTATTACAGTCACTGAACCAATCCGCCACAATTTGACAAATCTATGACTGCTGACTGATTGATTGCAGTGGAATTGATTACTGATGACTGCTGACTGATTGACTACTGACGGATCAATAACTGATGACCGGTGACCGGTCTGATCACAGTTTTGTTATGTGACACGACGGATAATCAGTTCATGTAAATAAAAGAATTTCTGTCGGAACAATTCCAATATACATTGTACTACAATATCAAATTTACAGGTATCTTAAATTCCAGATATTAAGTCCACATATTGTATTTTGTTCAAAATAAAACAAATGTAAAATAACAAAAATGATATAATGTTTAAATCCATTGCATTATGTAAATTCATGTTAAAATTGACAAATGAAACCGCAAAATTCATAAAATATATTGCCTGCTCTGTGGTCACATGATATGATCACCAGTTTAATGGATTGGTTTGACAGATCGAAGACTGATCGTAAACTGATCAGTGATCAATGACCAATCACAATTTTAGTTGCATGGATCAGTTCAGGTACAGTATTACAGTACTCACTGAATAATTGCAGTTAAAACATAACCAATTAATTTGTTGCTATTTATATATAATAAACTGCATCAACTTTTCGGGAACTAAAGAAATTGTTTTTAGTTTATAATAAAAACTGGTTTTAGGATTAGAGTAACCTAAATTCTTACGTAAAACATGTCTACAAATATTTGAAAGTGACAGTTGCTGCTCTTGTCCTAAACAAGGGATGTCTTCTTCATCAATATGTAGATCTTTCATTCTGTTTTTATCACTCATTATGCTTTGTCTGTCCTCACAAATAATTTTTCTTGCTGACTGTAGAGATTTGGTATTTTCTGAATTACTCAAAAATAATAGCCATTCATCAGATTGCAAGTTAAGTTGGTAGCCATATTGTATCAAAAGGAGACAAATATCATAATGTTGCTCTCTCAGAGCAAGTTGGAGTAATCCTCTCTCCTGAATGTAGTTTGCCATATTGTCTCTTCTGTACATAATAACTGTTTGAGTCAGGTTCAGTTTTGCTCCATTTTGGAGAAAATATTCTACAAGATCTGAGTGTCCTAATGTCACTGCAGAATGTAAAATTGTCTCCCCTGAACGAGTTCTCCAATTCAGGTCACTTCCACTGATATGCAACAATTTGTGAATGGACAGCTTTTTAGTGTGGAATGCTGGAATAGTTCGGCCATTTATTTCATAAAGATTAGGATCAGCACCTGCATCTAAAAGGAACTGAAATTAAAGATGATAATATGAAAGAAGAAAAAAATAAAACAACTAAGTGGTATACAAATTAGGCTTCAAAATTAGGGGAAAAAATATTAATTATATTCAAATATGCTACTTGTAAAATATACATATCATATATTTAGACAGCTGCTCATGTGGAATAGTTGCAGTTTCAAACATTTTATTGTCAGGGGCGGAACCAGGATTTTAGATTAGTTAAAAGCTTTTGAGGTTACATTTTTGAAATATTCTTCTAGAGTGGGTTCAATGTAGATATCTTTTGTAGTAAAATTAGCAAGAAATTAAAGTTTCAACTAAAACCGCCTAAATCTACCCCTGACAACCCATGCTTTGCAAATTTTAGGGGGGAGGGGCACATGCCTACCAAGCCCCCGTCTGAATCCGCCCCCGATTGCGATGATTCAATGATTGTATCAAAACATTTGTTAAAGCACTAAACTGCTTTATGGAAAACAGTTAGATACGATCACAGAGGTCAAACCCTGAACAGTTGTGGCAAGTATAGACACACCATTTAAACTTTATGCAGCTTCAGTTTTGATTGTGATTAAACATTTGACACAGGATAAGAATTTGACTCTTTTTTGTTTCTTAATTCCTAAATAGTTCCAGTCACAATTTCCAAAGCACATTCAGAACTTCTTTTTTATGTAATGGTACTTTGTGGTTGAACTTTAAAAAGATCTATTCCTATTTCCTCAAGTTATCATCCAGAAATCAGAAAAAAAATCTAATTTCTGGCTGCTACTTCTTACTTGGCTCAAGTCACAAGCCCAAAAAATCAATTCAAGTATCCTGTTGAAGTACAGCACATTGTAGTACAATTCAAAAGAGATCCATTCATTTTTTGTCAAGTTATTGTAAATTATTTCTAGCCACATTTTGACTACTAATTTCTAATTGGTTCAAGTCATAGGCTAGCCCTAAAATTAATCCAAGCTTACTTTTGGTGGCATCTTATGGTACAATTTAAAAAAAGATCAAATTATTTATAGTCAAGGTAATATCTGGACATCAGAATATTGTTTATTTCTGGTACTTCATTCCTAAACAGTTGAAGTCTTTACCTCAAAAATCAATCCCAGCCTGGCATTTGGGGTAAATAATGTTAAGCAGTATAAAAACATCCATATGCTTCAACTGGAGTGATATACTGTTCAGTGTAAGTGTTTGTAAGAACCAGGCAAAATGGGAAAATCAGAAACATGCATGTCAAAACCCAACTGATTTGACAATTATTTGATCTCTGCCTCACTGGCTTTGCGCAGAAATTTATCAATAGTATCTTAGTAAAATGAGGTTTTTGACAGAGTTATCTGCCCTTGAAATGTTCATTTTCAGTGCATTTCAATGAAATTGTAACTCAAAGGTCCAGCATGATATGGACAATCTTGTCAGTTTTCCTTGATTCGGATGATGCAAATAGTCAAATTACACTATCAAAATGATGGGTTTTTTCATACCATGTTTCACCTACTGCCTAATTCTTACAGGGACTGACACTTAAATTCTACGTTTCACCATATCCATTCTCAATATAAGAAAATCCTTCATGGCTGAAAAAAACCATCCTTGTCTCAAAAGTGATGAATACATGTTTTCTTAAATCAAGGTTGTCTGTGGGCATACCTTAACAGAATCATAGCTGTCTCTGTAACAAGCCTCATGGAGGAGAGTATGAGTTGTTTCTGGTATTCTATTATTAGGATCGCATCCTGTGTCTAAAAATAACTTTAAAATTTCTGAATGACCACAGCAAATGGCACACTGTATTGGACTTCTCCTGAATTAAAAAAAAATATATCAAATTTAACATGCATAAATGAAATTCAAGGAAGAAAGAATATATCATTGCATAACAGCACAGAAAAGTATACCATGGCACAGCAAAGAACTCAGTTAAGGAACTATAATTTCTTTGTCTCCAAAATAAAAGTGATCAAAGTTGGCAGGTGTTTCTAAAAAATCAGACAATGCTTATCCTACCTGTGCACCTGGTCCATGCTCCTATAGTTATATTTCAATTCCAGGTTGCTCATTTACTTTTGTTTCTATGTGCATGTTATTTTGTAAATTTCATATTCTATGTTGGGTGTGTTATCCCAAGATAAAGTTCTTTTTGATCACATTCAAATCATAGATTTCCCTTTAGCTAAAAAATATTCTTAATTGGGAAGTACATATTTATACTGAACAGGATACAAAAAAAATGTAAATGAAAGGCAGTCACAGATCCAGGATTTTATTGCGGGGAGGAATAATCAAGGGAACCAAAGTTACAGCGGTAATCAAAAGAATGTAATCCAGGGGCAAAGACCAGACATGGAAAACAGACATACACGACAAAGAACATAAAGTAACTAATATCATACATACAAAGTAACAAAAGCAAATGAGCAACTCAGACTCCACTAAAAACTGGGAGCATGGACAGGTGCACCAGTAGGGCAAGAGTCCTCTGCTTTTCTAGAAATCACCCACCAAGTTGCTCAATAAAAGTCAAATCCAGGGTAGACAAACAAGGAAAGGAAAGCTATGACACGTTGAATAAATCAATTTTCATGGTTCAGATGGATGCACCATAACAATCAATGATTTCATGATGATGACCATTAAACTTCTGTAGTGATGACTTCAATCTTATAGCAACATAACCCTGTTCCAGAAGCCTGTTTGTTAGAATTCTAGCGCGATACAAAAAGTCTACATAGTTTATGCAAGCTCTGGCATAATGTATGAGTTGTGATATGAACACTCCATATGCAGGTGCTGAAGGGATGTTGCCACAGATGAAAAGAAAGTTAACAATTCTGAATGAAAAGTCATCTCATTTGTCGTAAAGTTTGGTCAACAGTTTTCCTTTACCATCAATTTCCAAGTGTAGGTCAAGATATGAGGCTGACTTCACAATGTCTATAGTATCCTTTATCTCAAGTTCTTTGGTGTGCTGTGGTATATCAAATCCTCGAAAGTAGAATTGTTTAAAGATAATATCTCATCTATCTAGCGGAAATTGAGTTTAAAGGATCTAGCTAAACAATATTCTTTCTTTTGGATCAGATCAGTTTTAAAGTCAGCCTAAGAAGAGTGAAGGAATAGGTCAGCAAAGTAGAGGCGCACAATTTGTTCCCATTGGAATGCTGACTGTTTGTTGAAAAACGTGTCCACCACACTGGACATATATGTTGTCAATTAAAAATTCCAGCATTTTGTAAACATCTTCCTCTGTATATTTGGAAGATGATTTGGAATTATTTCTTACAAAGTATGAGGAATCTCTTCCAAGAACTATATATTTGTATCTAGGTGTACCATCTTTTTAGGAAAAACAACAATGTATAATGTTTTTAAGTCAGGATTTTAACTGAGAAAGGGGAATAGAAGTATAGTGTTGAAAAAATCGTAGGTTTTAATGCTAGGGGAGGTGTAATTATGAGAATCAGTACAAAAGGAAACCAGATTATGACATGTTTAATGAATGAATACCAATATGATAAATTGCCATATTTAATACAATATTTAGAAGATTATGATAGATTTTTGTTTCATTTTCAATAGTGGGGGCATATGCCCATTACCCCCTCACCTGAAAAGTCAGTAACTCAGTTTTAATAAAGTAGTTCTTGAAAAAAATGCACATTATCACATAAGCACATCATACACTGATTTCCTCTGATACTGTAACCCTCCAATCGTTTTTGGGCCAACATATCAATGTTCAATTTATTAAAAGAACAGTGTTCCAATGTCCCCCACGTAAAAAAGACACATTACAAACTCTAAATTCGAGGGCCAAAATTCCTGAAAAAAATCATTCAACTATAACCAAGTTGAAATTAATCTGGAACTGCTCATAGTAAGACTAAATACAAAAGATAAATTCAATTGGTGAAGGCATTAAAAAAAAGTGTGGTACACTTTAAATTCACTGAAATTTTCTAAGTCCAAGGGCCGTAACTTCTGAAAAAATCATTCAACCATAACCGAAGTTGAACTTAATCTGTAACTCTTCATAATAAGGCTATATACCAAAGACAACCCTATTTGGTAGCATCATTACAAAAAAAAAAGAGTGGAAAACCCAGATGGATGCCTGGCATTTCCATGTCTCCTCGTAACACTTCACGGGGGACAAAAATTGGGAAAATTGCAATTTCAGAGGAAATTCTGACAAGATAAACCTGTCCCTCTCATGAATTTAAAAATTTTACTGAATAAAATGAGAATTTAAAGGATGGAAGCTTCTTTCCACAAAGACAAGTATTTTACTAATTTGTGGTGCCAGAGATTTGTAAGATTATTGGCACTATTAAAGGGATGTATAAATAATGTTTCCTAATAATACAACATGTATTTCTTTCTATATGAAACAAAAATGGCAAAACACTTGGTACAATGAATGTGGCTCTGTTACATCCCCAGCGTATGTATACCGAAGTAAATAAATAAAAAATGAGTGGAGACTGAAGAGAGAGGTATAGTCACCCAAAATCATCTGTAATTGTTGGATCACAGCCATGTTTTAAGAGGAACCTGACCATTTCTTTATTAAACTGTGTAACTGCATATGACAATGGTGACATCTTGATGTTGAATGGAGGGAAACTTGCAACTTCATTGACATCACATCCCTTTTGAAGCAAAGCCTCACATAGTGGAAGTGAACCCTGAAAAAAAAAACTTAATGACAAGTATATACTGACTGGTACACTTTTTAATGACATGTCTGTAGTTGATGTAAGATAATTATCACCTGTAATTGTGTGTTGTTTAAATTTCTTACCTACAATGTAGTATGTACTCTTGTTGACCTACATGTACATGTAAACAAAATGAATTCTTAAGATCAATTTTATACCTATCTCTCATACAGAGTTATTTATCCTTGCGATTCTCTGTATGAGAGATAAATTTTATACATGTAAAAACAGCAAATCCTTAATATGATTGTTTGTATATACAAGTCACTTGTAAGTTTCAACTCAACGGGGGTTCCTAGGAAAGCTTGGTACACCTGGTCCATGCTCCCAGTTTTTAGTGGAGCTCATTTACTTTTGTTACTTTAAGTATGTATTATTTTGTTATTTCGTGTTTTGTCTGTTGTCCATGTCTGGTCTTTGTCCCTCGGTAATAGATTTCCACTAGAATCTTGGTTCCCTTGATGCTCTTTCTAATTATACGTAAACACTCCCTTGCTCAAAGAACATGTAAAACCATCACAAAAACCTTAAAATAAAAAAGTAACAACATGTTTTACTTCAAAATTGGAGTACATTTATATGAAATCTAGATAAATATATTTGTATGATTTTGCTTTGTGTTAACTAATCGTGATTGGATAAAACCATTTATCCAGATAAGCTGGAGCAGTAAAATGCAAATGAGGACCATACATAGAAAGTTCATCTGCCATTGATGAGGTACATTTATATAAAACCAATGAACAATATGCAAATGAAGACCAGTTGTAGTTGCAGAATCAGTGTATTATTCAATAAATTTGACTTTGACGATGAGACTAATAACCAATGAAGATGAGGGCTTAAAAGTTTGACATGAATGTCGTCACATAGAATCACACCACCAGCGAAGGTGTACATTTCTATAATTTGACCTGGGAGACCAGACAAAAACTGGTTTGAAGAAACAACAAAGAAAGGAAACATTGACCTAAATATTTATATAAAATTCCATGGATAAAAAGTTTTTTCAAAAAATGAAAACGTTATGATTTTATGTTGATACCCAAGCCACTTAATGGATAACCAATTAACAGGAAAGTGATGACCCGTGACATCACGAAGAACTGTCTTATAATTTCTAATATAGATTTGTACATGTATAAGTGTATTATTTTTATCTAATATATTTTTATTTTGTCTGAAGAAGTTAGTACATAATCTAATCTTTCATTGCATTAAACCTATTTTCCTGATGTAGCATCTTCAAAGCTCAGCAATTGCTTGCAAAAGGCAAGGTAAATTAATGTTCCAAAAAAAATGTTCCCATTTCATCACTGTATTGAAAAGAAAATTCCCTACAATTATTTTTTCTATCAAAAACCTTTTAATGGTAACAAGTAGGAGTGCACTTCAATAAATTTTAAATGGATCACGATAACATTTAAATCCTTATTTTGTCTCCATTCAGTTTGACAGCAATTTCCAAACCACTGAAAATTTTGAAAATGGCAAAAAATTACAAAAAAAAATTGTGTTGGTCCCTAATTTTCCTATCCAAAAAAACTTGACAAATACGTGGTTTCAAAGTTTCAAACACTTAGTCCCTAGGTCATGCACAAGAAATACTGAAAATGTCAATCATTCCATGTTTTTGATCTACATTTTGTAGCCATACCACAATACACGCAAAACACATTGTACATTTAGTGGGAACAAAGTCCATCTCCATATGCAGATTACATGAAAAAATGTACAAAGAAAAATAATATAAACAAAATTACTCTGTATATTGCTATTGACAGTGCTGTTTCTCCATTATTTGTTTTAATATGACAAACACTTGCATCGACATTTAAAATACAGTTCAGAATATCTGCAACATCACTGTTTTTCAATCTGTCTATGAAAGGTCCAACTTCTGTTTGCTTTAAAGTTGTTTTAGAGTCAATTACAAATTGATTAGAAGTGTTATGAATTAAATATTGATCGTCAAATTTATACAAAAGCGGCATGATGTAGATATGTAGTGTAATTTCATGTTTGACAATGATCAGGCTCAGCTGTTGGAGCTATTATTCCAACCGGATATTTAACGAGTTATCTGCCTCTCAAAGATGCGGTCATACTAAAAAGCGCCCGGACGCATCTTGGAGACAATATGAAGCGCCAGGGAGTTATCTTTTATTACATTGTGGTAAAATAAAAGAATTTTGACTACTAAATTGTTATTATTACATTATTAAATTATTATAATTTCTTCATTTACGATTGGGATTTATTCCACTTCTAGTATCTAGATACTGAATTAGATTTAACTGAGTTCAAGTTGTTTTAGGGACAAACTCAACTAATTTAAAGGAAATTCCATGCAGTATTCGATGAATCATGGTCTTTCCCGCTTTGTATTACTCTTAATTTGGCTGATACGTATGACAATACTTAGTTAGTATTATAGTACTGAAACATAGATCCAACTTTCCAATCAAGGGGCAAGACAGACTTCATTATCATGGTTAGAGATCAGTACTGGTATATTGGCCCCTGACATACTATGAATCCTGCATCGTCAAATGTGTTCATATTTGAACTTGTTTTCACTTCAAAATTTGATTTGCATAAACAGACAGGGAGTGGCGTTGATCTGATCTTCACAATGCCAGCCTCAAAGAAATTGAAAATAAAGACAAGTATTAAAGCTAACCCAGTCTGTGAAAATACCGGACCTCGTGGGTCAGAATCATTGAAATACCCAGCTCCAATACAAGGACATGCGCCGATCGCTGCGCAATCAAGATAATTACGCACTTACGCCATGACATAAGAAACTAAGAAATATGAATTGAATCAATAGATGGCATACTAAAATTCCAAGTAAAGCCAACCAATGCAAGGAGACCAAACCAAAAGAAGAGAATCAAAAACAGTACAAACAAGTAAAATATATTTGAGGTTTTCTCGAATATTGTGTTATCCAAGTGGGGAACCGTTTGTACCTACTTATGCTTTATTGCTGTTATTAATGCACTGGATATATAATATTTTTGTGATGCTGTCATGATATACATTTTATCCAGGTTTAATGATGGGACATTATTTTCAAGGTTTAGATTAATAGTATTAGTCTTATATTTTATTAGTCCTGATCAAATAATCAAAAAGTTTTTTTTATAGAAAAAAAACTTTACTTATGTTTCTGTTTCACTTTAGAAAGAAATTTTTATATAAATATTATATCCAGTGTCATTATATAAAAAGAAATAATCCAGATTAAATGTTTAAATCGAATTTATTTTAGAATATGCTTCATATGCAATACTTCTGTGATATAGATTCGATCACGAATCCTTTAAATTCAATGTTGGCTTGAAATAGGTATTCTGATATAATAATATTTTCTGTCATAGCAAATATCTATTATTCCTCGGCAACCATTACATTTTGTCATTCAAACCAGGGACTTTATATTACAGGGACTGGTCATTATTAACAAAGTCTATAGAATGAACAAAAATTAATGTGCCTCTCCAGTCTTTATACTGGATAAACTTAAAGCCTATAAGGTTTATCTTTGACTTATGCATACTGAGGGAATGAGAAATTAGTCTGAATTTCATAATAAGTTATGTAAAAAAACCAAATCGATTGTGACTAAGTTGTGATAAAAATATTGAGGAAGGTGTGTTCTCAAAACACTAAAATATAATAAAAATGGTAAAATTTACCTGTAAAAATCAATAATCTCATATCATTTACCAGTAGAGACTTATATAATAAGTAATATAAAGTACCTGTTACAATGTATTAGTAATTGAAAGTTAATGAAATTGGATCAACTTCTAACTATTTATCAAGTAGTTTTAAAAAAAACAACTCTTTATTGTGCAATAAGAAAACATATAATTGTAAGAGGTCTCTTTAATCTTTTAATAGGCAGTTAATTCAAAAGTTAAACAGGAAGAAAGACACAATGATTGACATCCAACTGGAGTATCCTTTTGAAATGAAAATTTTGATATTTCTTTCTCAAGACATAGGTACATTAATTAAGGCATCATTTTATTGTTATTCAAGGCATATTTATTTAATATGGCCATTGTGTTTCAGCAGATTTTTCACTTCCACTTGATATTAATTTCATTGTAATAGATGCCATAGTTTTCACAAACATTCAATGACAAATCAACCTTTATGAACCATTAGATTAATAAAGGAGAACCAAGAATGTAATCCAGGGACAAAGACCATTTATGGACCCCTCCCCCCCCAAAATAAATAAATAAATAAATAAATAAATAAAAAAACGAAACTTTTTGAATTTGAAAATATTTACATTTCTCTTATTTCAAATGAATAAAAATATAAGTTGCCATTCTCCAATCTTTCATCTTTGATTTTGTACAGCACTCATTAAAATCCAAACGTTTCTTAGCAAAGTTTCCCGATTTTCAACAGATAAATTGGGCAAATAAACAGCCAAATAGAAACGACAGTGTTCTAAAATGTTCTATAAAGATTATTACAAGTGACTTCTCCCTCGAATATGCACTACCTGTTCAAACATACGAAAAATAAATAAAACAAAACAAAACAAAAAACAAAACAAAACAAAAACAAACAAAAACAAAAATACCATAAAAAAAAACCTGGTGCTTTTTAGTATCTCCAGGGCGCTCTCGGACGTGTCCGGGTGCTTTTTAGTACGACCCCAAGATGTCTGCGCCCATTGAAATCATCCCAAACTCTCCTGTCCCAATCGTGAAATTTGTCTTTTAAGGTTTTATAAACAGGGGTTTACCCGAACTTAAGTGTATATTTAATTTCAAAGGTATAATAGGAACGCAATAGATTTGATAGATTATCGATATTATAATTTGACAATTTTTGTGATTATAAATTCAACTTCGAATTTTTTAATGATTATTTCTTTAACTAGCAAGACTCGTGCTGCTTTGCTGAATTTCAACCTTGTATGTAGAACATCCAACATCGATTCCAGACTGTTATTGAATAGAATTTATATGGATCCAGTAGCTGAATCAAGTTGTTCAGGTGAAACTGCACCCGTAGCTTTGTCTAAGAGAGCCAAACGAAAACAAAAAAGGGTAAAGTCAACTTCATGTCTAAGACAGCTTACACTACTATTTTTATTGTTGAATGATGATTCTCATGCTTTGTTTTTTTACCCTCTTTGGTTAATGTATGGTACATGCTGGAAAGAAATTTGTGATACCTTGCTCGTGGCAGTGACACTTAGTTATTTTTCTATTTTTTTTAATTTTAATTTTAATTGTACTTCTCATGTGCATTGATAATAAATGATACATGAGAAACACAAACTCTTAGTGTGCTTTTAAATGCTTGATAAACAAACATTTCTAACATTTGTTTTAACCACAGCAAATGAAAACTCTTACCAAGTGAGGAAAAGCAAATGCTGCTTATTTTTCAGCAATAGTTAGTGTTACAGACTGTATAAAATCCTTTTTCTAATCAATTTCATGTAATGTACATGTACAAATGTACATGAATACATGAAATGAGCTTACATGTACAATGTATTGATCCATCTCATGCCTTTTTTCAGCTGTTTGCAAAAGAAAGAAGAAAAGAATACAAAAAGTTGACCAAAGGGTTAACAAACAACAAAGACCCTGGTTTTGATGAGAGTTTGTTCAGCCAAGCTGAGTACTACTTTGAGAATGGTCAGTTAATAATTGTTACACTATACCACTGTACATGTATACAAATGTTTGTAAATATTCATGTAAAAGGGAAGTTATTAAAAAAAGATATGACTTGGATAAGGTGAATTGTCTGCCTATGAAACAGTAATTCTGAACAGAAAAACTTATGATCTAAGGCCACTCGGACTTAATTTCTTGCTTCTCAAACCTACTTTATACATGTTTTTACAATTTTCCATATATTATCACAAAAGAAAGGTCATGATTGATACGTGTACATATTTATGGGATAATGTCTTAAATAGGTTAGGAAATTGGCCAAAAAGGAGCCAGAACATGCATGTTATGAAACTTACTTTGTGTATATGTACATGTACAAATGTACATGTATATACATTGTACTGTACCTTAAGTTATTGTAATAAATGTATTGATCTTTACGAAATTGTACTACATTAGTTTCTATAACTTAGGTAGCAGTCTTTATGAAGATCAGACAGAAGGTGATTTAATAGTGTCAAACATTCACCGAATTCACTTTAATTTCTAAAACAGTTACAGACCACTTAAGCAGTCCTAGATGATATTTAGTTGCTGCACTTAAATACACGTACATGTAGATTCAAATGTGTCTGAATTTGGCACTTTACAAGAGCAACATGTATTATTCTTGATTTGATTGATTTTAGTAAGAGATGAATGTATGGTTTTCTCAAAATACATGTACATGTCTTAATACATAATAGATTACCGTTAGGTAAAAAAATATAGCAGAAGCCATACATGTACATTTATAGAAAAAGCATTATTTGTTTGGTCTGTTTTTGTACACCATGAATCACCTGTACAATAAGCAGTGTCTGAACTATATATGGACTAGTATTTAAATATACATTATTGATAAGTTCATATTTCTAATTATTTTTTTCTTTTAGCATGTTCACTCTAGTCAGAAAAGAGAATTAAAATATTTACAAGATTTTGCTAAATAAGGTTTTCAAAATTGATTATATTGTGTTTTCTCTGGGAATTATTAAGTAGCTGTCTTTGTAAGAATCATGCAAAATTTGAAAAATATGATACACCCCAAGAAAGGCTATGTATTTTTATTTTTGTAATTACGTTGTTTCATGGGTGTAAATTATGAAATGTGTATTTATTCATTCTGATCTGTCTGCTCTTAGGGGATTATCAACATTGAAAATCCAGTAGATTCTATTGTATTTGAGTGTCATTTACATAGTTATCTCCCTAATTTTGAAATCTACAGTGCATTCTATATAATTTTATCTCCTATGAGCACGGGTTATATGAAAAACCAAATCTAAATTTCTGTTTACTTAAGCATTTTAAACAAAATATCAAAAATAAAATTATGCAGGCTTTCCAACCATGTATCACATTTTGCATGATCCTTGGCTGGAGTGCTACTTCAGTAATTAAGTTTTGCTTTATCACAATGTGATAATTACAGCCCCGTGCAGGTCCAGGTGTTAAAAGAATAGGCCTGCAGCAGCGCTAAGCTTGTCGTAAAAGGCGACTAAATAGTGCTCAGAAACCTAGCCGGGGGCTAGGCGCTCTGCCCACAGAGCAACTGGGATGTGTGCCCCAGGTGGTGGAATGGGGTACCCCTGGCGTGTTACATGCTGGGGTTGTCAGGCTATAATACGGAAAACCTGACCGCAAACCATAGTGGTGCACTGTGTTGGGAAAGATGCCATGTTCCTCGCACGTTAAAGAACCCTGCTGTGGTATTCGATAGGAGTAGGAACCTTTGCGCTCCGCCACAGGAGGCTAAATTGCCCGACCTTACCCATGCCCCTTTTTCCAGTGGCAATCAAAATTTGTCGACCCTATTATCCTTGTGACCCATCCTTTTTTTTTCATTTCATGTTCATTTTATCATCCATTTCATGTTCATTGTCTGAATATAGCTGAAATATTGCTCCTCGGACGTTAAACTCCAACAAACAAACAAACAAACATTTTTTGTACATATAATCAGCTGAATATGCCAATCCATTGGTTTTATACTGTTCGTACAGAACTTAGTTTTGAGATACATGTAAGTGGCTTTACATGTATGTAATGTTTCATGAGTCAATGAAACACATTCTCTAGCTATTTATATACATGTAGGCCACGCCCACATTTAAGTGAACCACATTTATTTATCACTGTGTACATGTATTGCCTATTTCCTATGCATTTCTAAAAATAAAATTGAAAAAAAATAAGAGTAACATATCAAATGCAATCATAAGAATTGAATGTTTCATTTTTTATTTGGCATGTAAAAACATGCTCAATGTAGACCATACTTAATATTTCTAGCAGATAAATATCTCTAGTTTTTATGGAAGATTACATTGAATAAACATACTTTAGAGTTTCAGTGTAAAAACCATAGGTTACTGAACTTAATATCGAGATAATTGAGCCTTAACAAAGGCAATTTTTGTATGGATTTCACTAACTATTAAAAAACTGGTTGATAGAATTTATTCTAATTTTACATTTGTATATAAAGAACACTTACATTGTACATATGTAAATGACATTCTTTCATATTTCAAAAAGAAAATTGTAAGTCACAATTAAAAGGGGCTTTGTACAATTAATGTTTTTACTTTTACCGTACATTTTTTTTATGTCAAAAAATCTTTTTGAATAATTTTGACAAAGATTTCACACCATTTTAAATATTGTTAGTTCACTGGATAATATAAGTCTTAGTGATTTTGTAAGATGACAGGAAATAATGCGCAGTGTAATAGGCATGATCCACCATGATAGAAAATGTGCTGATTACATGTCAATAAAACATCAAAAATTAAACGTTTAGTTCTTATGAAGTCATGATTACTACAAATTATATGAGCATTTTCAATCCTGTTAAAGGTTTGAGGAAAGTCTATCCATACTATTTCAAGTTCAATTCTTTTTGTAAAAAGAGATGGATTGGAAAGACTGTGTTGGAAATTTTTACGAAAGATTTCCATGGAACTGACACAGATGAATATGTAAGTTGGTTTGGTTTGACTCTTACAAACATATCATTAGATAATACAATGATCCTTGTACTTGATGCCAATTATAAAAGAGCAATCAACAGAACCAAGAATTAAGTGGAAATAAAAAAGAAATACGATCCAAGGACAAAGACCAGACAATAAAAACAGACACACACAACAAAGAATGTAAACTAACCAAAATAACATGTACAAAGTAACTAAAGTGAATGAGCTTGGACTTCCCTAAAAACTGGAATCATTGACCAGGTGCACTGGTAGGGTAATGAAGCTTCCCGCTTTTCTAGGAACACCTGCTGAGTTTGCCTTGACCCAGTTTTTATGGTGCAGATGGATACACTGTAATGATCCACAAGTTCAAGATGACAACCAAAATACTTCAGTAGTGATGACTTTAATGTTGTTGCAAAATAACTTTGTTCCTGGAAATTCTGCCTATAACAAGATCTACACTGTTTTTACTCGATAACGACTTAGTTCATATGTCACCATGTTATCAATAGTATTGTCTTGACCAACAAGATATGCTTAACTTCCTAGAACACCAGCTCTGTGTCTGTGTTTTAAGGAGGTAGACCTAGGGTAAGGGACACAACCCTTACAAATCATTGGAACGTTTGTATTCAGCATTTTACATCAGTGTCATGTAAGCATCAAAGTAAATTTCATTCTGTGTCAAATGAAAGCGTGATAGCCTTTGGTGAAATTGAATATGATACAAACATATCACTGACTTCATGAGTTACGTTCCCTAGGTCTACCTCCTTAAGATCAAGGAAATACTTCTGGATTACATACATCATTTCTGACACAATGATCTTGAACAAAATTCATGTTTCAGACCCCCTACCATTGAGGTTACTAATATTTCAAATAGACAACAAAATATTACTTGAAATTCAATTTTTGTATCAAAATTGAACTAGTACATGTAAATCATCAAAAAAGGATTGAGTCACTCAGCAAAACTATTTTAATGAGATACTGGAGATAGACAAAATTTTGTTATTAAATCAGAAAATTTATCAATTCTGATATTTAATTTTGAAAAGCTATGATAAATATTGTAAATCAGTTATGCAAACTGCAAATTGATTTTTTTTTAGAAGTGTTGTTTTTTAAACCTTGTTTTACCCACTGCCTGATTCATACAAAGAGTGGTAATTACATGTGCATATACAATATACATGTACATATCAATGTTTTTTATCTTCAGATTGAAGCTATAGAATCAGGAAAAGTTAAAGTCGGAGGAAAGCCAGTAGCCATGGATTATAAAGTCAAGGCCCATGATTATCTAGAACATGTGGTACACAGGTATATAATATTCAATCCTATTTTTCTCAGGTCAAAATTTTCACAATTTTGTCCTGTCTAATTAAGAGGATTTTTTAGATCATCTAATTATTGTGATCTTTTATGTCTTTTCCTCCATTCATTTGTTTGCCATTTCTAGACAATAGTTAAAGGACATCCAATAGGTCATTCAAATCTCTTGCATGATGGAATGCTGTAGTCATTGGATGTGCATTTTTGTAGCGCATTCAGGCCAAATTTTATATGGTGTATGTTGCATTTGGTCTCACTAACCACTTCTTGGTCAAATGCCCACCCCCCCCCCCTATGTAGTGCCAAAAACACACTAAACCTAGACATATGCATTGTAAGTGCATTATTTGTGTGTATTATGATTAAAAGTAGTCAAAATAAAGCAGAGAATGTGTACTTTAAAATCATATATGTAATTAACTACAAAAGTGTATGACTATTGTTTACATGTGTGAGTAATTTGCCTCCATGCTGTCAGTTAGCAGAAAATGTAAAAATGTGGATTTTCAGTATTATTTATTCAAGTAAATTTTGTGAAGAATTTCTACAATCATCGTACCATTAGCATAATGATTTTGGAAGCCTTATTTTCCAAGCTTCGCAATGGTATGCAACTTTAAGATGTCATTTGTCCTGGGAATTCACAGTGAAACTTTGAAAATTACTTTTTTAACATGTAAAGTAATGGAAACGTTAGAAGTGGTTAGTGAGGCCTTTGCCATTCTGGAGTTATGGGCCTTGTTAACTTCAGTAATTTTAAGTAACTGTCTTTGTAAGGGTCATGCAAAATCTGAAAAATGTGATTCACCCCAAAAAAGGCTACATATTTTTATTTTTGTAATTAAGTTGTTTTATGGGTCTATACTATGAAATGTGTAATTATTCATTCAAATCTGCCCGCTCTTAGGAGATAATCAACATGGAAATCTCAATAGATTCTATTGTATTTGGGTGTCATTTACAGAGTTATCTCCCTTAATTTTGAAATTTACAGTGCATTCTATATAATGTTTATCTCCTAAGAACACGGGTTATATGAAAAACTGAATGTTAATTTCTGTTTACTATGGCAATTCAAACAAAATGTAAAAAATAAAAATATGTAGGTTTTTTACCCATGAATCACATTTTGCATGATTCTTAGCTGGAGTGCTACTTAATTATTGAGCTTTTATGATCATCAAATCAACCTTCACTTTTATTAGTTACATTTGTAACACTCAGATCAATTGGTTTTTGGCTGGGTTACACTCAGCCTAATAATATCGCTAAGGTTGTGAAGGGAAAATATTTATATATTATTTTTTCTAAGCAACTATAAACCACAGCCAATAGATATTTGAAAAAAAACTTCAGAATGGGCTCCAATATCGTTAGATGTGATTTCAAGTCAGGCACACTGCTCATTATTTTTTTTTACAATGTAGGTACCTTTGGTTTTGTAGGAGGTACTTTTCATCATTTTGTTTAATAAAAATGTATGAAATTTTAAAATTCTAGAGGTACCTTATAGTAGTTTAGAAGGGTAAAAGTACCTGGTACTGCCTCTTAATGAAAGGCCTGATTTAACTGCTACCTCTTGTAAACTGTAACTCTGCCATTTCTGTCTTTGACCCATTTTTGTGTTAAGTAGTAGTCCATTTAATTATCTGACAGGACGTGATTCATGCATGTCAAAACTCACAAAATTCGCCACTATTATTTCTTATTACAAAACAATTACAAAATACAAAACAAGGCTTAGTTTTTCATTCTGTTGTTGCACTTTTGGAATAGAAATTATGTACTGGTAGATTGTACACATATATGAAATAATTTTTTTTGGAGGCATGAAAACCCTGTGGTAGGAACACCATTAGAGATAATCCATGATGATAGTGATGTTGTTGTCATAAACAAGCCAGCATCTATACCATGTCATCCATGTGGAAGATACAGATTTAACTCTATAGCCTTTATTCTTGGGAAAGAATATGGCTATCCTCGTCTTAGAAGTATGAACTCATTTACAATGTACCATCGACTTTTGACTTAGTAATTTAAATTAATTAAATAGCTATTGGTATCGTATTGAATAATTGTTGCAATTCTGAAGGAAGAATTTACTTAGGAAAATCAATGGTAACAAATGTCTGTTTTAGTAACTAGTATTTATTGTAAAGATTCTGAGCATTTACTTAAAAATGATTCAAAATCTTTTTTATAATGGCTACATTTACATGTACATATACTTGTCAACAAACCTTTGACACAAATAACGATAATTAATGAAAAAAAACCTAACTATTTATCCTAAAATATGCACAATGGGCTTAGATATATACATGTAGTTTTGAATGCTTTTAAAATTGTATTCAATCTTCGATGCACTTTTGATGAAAAGAGGACAAGGGAGACAATTCTGGAAAAAAATGTTTAGAATTTTGATTGTTGTTCCTTTTATAATGAAAAAAAAAAGAATGGATATGGTGAAATGCAATAAATGCACCAGTGTATAACCAAAATCCAAAATAATAGATAATTTCAGAGATCATTAGAAGGTCTTTAAAACGTGTAAATACACCTTTAAGTAAGCTCTGAAAAGCTTGACTATAAAAGTAATAAATTCCATGGTAACAGAATGATGACAATTCTTCTAAATCAAGTTGAAAAGTAAAATAATGACACTAAGACACATTAATGACCAATATCTACTGACTTCAGACAGGCCCATGAAATATGTAAGTCAGTTTCATTTTCCAGATATATACAGACTAGACAGATTAACCTCAGGAGTACTGATATTGGCCAAGACTCCAGAGAAAACAAGACAGCTGGAAGATGAGGTACTAGGAAAACATGTGCAAAAGGAATATGTGTGTAGAGTTGTTGGTGAATTTCCCAAGTAAGTACTCATGTCTTAACTGAAGAAGTATATGTGTAGAGTTTTTAGTGAGTTCCCTGTGTAAGTACTCTCGTCTTAACTGAAGAAGTATGTGTGTAGAGTTTTTAGTGAGTTCTCTGTGTAAGTACTCTTGTCTTAACTGACGAAGTATGTGTGTAGAGTTTTTAGTGAGTTCCCTGTGTAAGTACTCTCGTCTTAACTGAAGAAGTATGTGTGTAGAGTTTTTCAGTGAGTTCCCTGTGTAAGTACTTATGTGTAAACTGGAGGAGTATGTGTGTAGAGTTTTTAGTGAGTTCCCTGTGTAAGTATTGATGTCTTAACTGAAGGATTATGTGTGTAGAGTTTTCAGTGAGTTCCCCAAGTAAGTACTCATGTCTTAACTGAAGAAGTATATGTGTAGAGTTTTTAGTGAGTTCCCTGTGTAAGTACTCTTGTCTTAACTGAAGAAGTATGTGTGTAGAGTTTTTAGTGAGTTCTCTGTGTAAGTACTCTTGTCTTAACTGAAGAAGTATGTGTGTAGAGTTTTTAGTGAGTTCCCTGTGTAAGTACTCTCGTCTTAACTGAAGAAGTATGTGTGTAGAGTTTTTCAGTGAGTTCCCTGTGTAAGTACTTATGTGTAAACTGGAGGAGTATGTGTGTAGAGTTTTTAGTGAGTTCCCTGTGTAAGTATTGATGTCTTAACTGAAGGATTATGTGTGTAGAGTTTTCAGTGAGTTCCCCAAGTACTCATGTCTTAACTGAAGAAGTATATGTGTAGAGTTTTTAGTGAGTTCCCTGTGTAAGTACTTATGTGTAAACTGGAGGAGTATGTGTGTAGAGTTTTTAGTGAGTTCTCTGTGTAAGTATTGATGTCTTAACTGAAGGATTATGTGTGTAGAGTTTTCAGTGAGTTCCCCAAGTAAGTACTCTTGTCTTAACTGAAGAAGTATGTGTGTAGAGTTTTTAGTGAGTTCCCTGTGTAAGTACTCTTGTCTTAACTGAAGAAGTATGTGTGTAGAGTTTTTAGTGAGTTCTCTGTGTAAGTACTCTCGTCTTAACTGAAGAAGTATGTGTGTAGAGTTTTTCAGTGAGTTCCCTGTGTAAGTACTTATGTGTAAACTAGAGGAGTATGTGTGTAGAGTTTTTAGTGAGTTCCCTGTGTAAGTATTGATGTCTTAACTGAAGGATTATGTGTGTAGAGTTTTCAGTGAGTTCCCCAAGTAAGTACTCTTGTCTTAACTGAAGAAGTATGTGTGTAGAGTTTTTAGTGAGTTCCCTGTGTAAGTACTCTTGTCTTAACTGAAGAAGTATATGTGTAGAGTTTTTAGTGAGTTCTCTGTGTAAGTACTCTCGTCTTAACTGAAGAAGTATGTGTGTAGAGTTTTTCAGTGAGTTCCCTGTGTAAGTACTTATGTGTAAACTGGAGGAGTATGTGTGTAGAGTTTTTAGTGAGTTCCCTGTGTAAGTATTGATGTCTTAACTGAAGGATTATGTGTGTAGAGTTTTCAGTGAGTTCCCCAAGTAAGTACTCTTGTCTTAACTGACGAAGTATGTGTGTAGAGTTTTTAGTGAGTTCCCTGTGTAAGTACTCTCGTCTTAACTGAAGAAGTATGTGTGTAGAGTTTTTCAGTGAGTTCCCTGTGTAAGTACTTATGTGTAAACTGGAGGAGTATGTGTGTAGAGTTTTTAGTGAGTTCCCTGTGTAAGTATTGATGTCTTAACTGAAGGATTATGTGTGTAGAGTTTTCAGTGAGTTCCCCAAGTAAGTACTCATGTCTTAACTGAAGAAGTATATGTGTAGAGTTTTTAGTGAGTTCCCTGTGTAAGTACTCTTGTCTTAACTGAAGAAGTATGTGTGTAGAGTTTTCAGTGAGTTCCCCAAGTAAGTACTCTTGTCTTAACTGACGAAGTATGTGTGTAGAGTTTTTAGTGAGTTCCCTGTGTAAGTACTCTCGTCTTAACTGAAGAAGTATGTGTGTAGAGTTTTTCAGTGAGTTCCCTGTGTAAGTACTTGTGTGTAAACTGGAGGAGTATGTGTGTAGAGTTTTTAGTGAGTTCCCTGTGTAAGTATTGATGTCTTAACTGAAGGATTATGTGTGTAGAGTTTTCAGTGAGTTCCCCAAGTACTCATGTCTTAACTGAAGAAGTATATGTGTAGAGTTTTTAGTGAGTTCCCTGTGTAAGTACTTATGTGTAAACTGGAGGAGTATGTGTGTAGAGTTTTTAGTGAGTTCTCTGTGTAAGTACTCTTGTCTTAACTGAAGAAGTATGTGTGTAGAGTTTTTCAGTGAGTTCCCTGTGTAAGTACTTATGTGTAAACTGGAGGAGTATGTGTGTAGAGTTTTTAGTGAGTTCCCTGTGTAAGTATTGATGTCTTAACTGAAGGATTATGTGTGTAGAGTTTTCAGTGAGTTCCCCAAGTAAGTACTCATGTCTTAACTGAAGAAGTATGTGTGTGTGAAATCATTGAATAATTGAGTTTTTGTTTTATGAATATAGCTGATTTTGGTTACTCACTAAAAAGGAAAGGGCCATGTGCTCTCATAGAAAAAAGACATGAAACCTAATCATGTTGCAGATTTTCATGTGTGAATAAGTACTGTACACAACAATTAGCCACTATAATGTATTTATTTTTATGCAATATATTTTGTGACTTATAGAGATGAAGTTATTTGTGACCAGCCTATTGATATCATAAGCCACAAGATCTCAATGCACAAAATAGGCCCAAATGGGAAACCTAGCAAGACCATTTTCAAAAGACTGAGCTATAATGGGAAAACAAGCGTTGTAAAATGTAAGTACGTATGCACCAATATATATGGAATTTAAAAACAAAAACAAAAAAAACTTCCATTGGTAGAGGTGATTAAAGTTTAAAAAAAAAATGCAAGGAAGAAGCCAAGTTTTTTTCCCTGGGAGGGGGAGGTGGTCATCATTTGCTATATTTTATGTTCATGTAATTATAGTGATCTGTTTTTTTTTCTTCTTCAGAAAGTCATACATTCATCTCCCACTTAAATCAAATTGTTACAAAGTACCATCATTTTTATCTCAAAAACACAACAACAGAATGACAAACTAAGACTGGTTAATATGGTCTGAAAATGTTTTTAAATTAAGAATAAAAATGAATATGGTGGGTTCTTGCCGTGCATGATTCACCTCCAATCAGATTTATATGATGACTTCTACCCAAGAATAAGTTATAACCAGAATTTGATCAGGAAGAGTGGAAGAGTCTTAACCTTTTGTTTTAAAATCATACCCCCACCAAATGAGTAGGTGGCATATTGGAATGACCTTGTCTGTCTGAATATCTTCACTATTACCTCAACTCACAGTGGATGGATTGATTTCAGAGTTGGTTTGTGTTTTTTACATAGATATTTGGCATACATTTTAAGGAGCTAGACCTAAGGTAAGGGACAAAACTCTGAAATCAGTGATGTGTTTGTATCGTTTTCAATTTCACCAAAGCCTATCAAGCTTTCATTTGAAATAGAATGAAATCAATCCAAGTTATTTTGATGTGTACATGAGATTGATGTAAAATGTTGAATAGAACCTTCCAATGATTTGTAAGAGTTGTGTCCCTTACTTTATGTCTACATCCTTAAGCAATATTGGTTACTATCTTGTGTATTTACTCTATGGATAGATTTATTGTATATGTGGTATGTGGCTTTATATAGTTTGGGCATATGTTGTACATGATTTTGGTTATTGTATGACATAAAATTTCTACAAGTTGGATTATACTTAAGTAGCACTCCAGCTAAGAATCATGCAAAATGTGATTCATGGCTGAAAAACCTACATTATTTTATTTTTGATATTTCCGCTTGAATTGCCATAGTTAACAGAAATTAACATTCAGTTTTTCATATATCTCGTGTTCTTAGGAGAAAAAAAATTATATAGAATGCACTAAAGATTTCAAAATTAAGGCAGATAACTCTGGAAATGATACTCAGATATAACCGAATCTATTAGATTTTCAATGTTGATTATCTCCTAAGAGCAGGCAGATTTGAATGAATAATTACAAATTTCATAATATAGACCCATGAAACAACTTCATTACAAAAATAAAAAATATGAAGCCTTTTTTGGGGTGTATCATATTTTTCAGATTTTGCATGATTTTTACAAAGATAGCTACTTACACAACAACAAGCTTAAGTGTAACTTCATGTAACTTCATGTTGCGACAGTTATTGCCATTAAGAAATAAATCATGCAAACTCCATTTTATAATTGTTTTACCATAGGCTGGCCATTTATGTTGCATTGTTTTATTCTGAGCCTGTTTTATTTAGATTCTAACATTACTAGTTTCTTCATATTTTTTAATAGCCTATGTGTTGCACAAAATGTTGGTCATGTGTTTATCACTTTATTACCATGGCTGTAGTCTAAATAACTTTGAGGCACATCATATTAGAACATGTTCTCGATCTTTTTGGTCAGTAATGACTTGTTATAGATTTATGTATCTGATGTCTGGTTTCTCTTTCTCTGAATTTTTCGAAAATAGGGTGACAGTGGCATATTTATAGGTTTCATAATGAGTGAAAGTTTAATATTTATCAATTATAGACTTTTAACGAAGTCAATATGTTATTTATCGACCTGTTCAGATTATATTGACTGAGGATGAAGTCCAGGGTCAATATAATATAAAAGGGCCACATATAACATATTACCTGAGTGAAAGTCCTAAATTTATATATTACTTATGTAGATAATGTTTTTCTTTTTGTCTGCTTTGTTTGTGATGATTCCACCATGATTGGCTGAGAGTAATTACGGAACAGAATAGTTTATATCCTTATCTAAATTTAGAAGTAAAGTGTCAATATACATATAAAGAGAAACATAGCGTCAATATACATATAAATAGAAATATAGCATCAATATATTTAAAAATAGAAACAAAGCTTCAGGTACATTGAATATCCTTTAAATCAGGTGATCATGATAACCAATGAAAAAAAAAAAATGTTTCACCATATGTAATATTGCAAAATATCAACTCAAGTTATTGAATTTCAGTATCATAATAAACAAGCCTCATTGAGTTTGTTATGATGTTGACATTAAAAAGAGCAAGTTTATATTTAATGATATTCAATTTTCATGAGATATTAAACCTTTTTCTCGATGATTTTTGGGAATATTTTTGGCACTTGACAATTGACATCTGTCATGATGGAAATTCTATTAACGTCACCAATGGTGTCAGGAGAACAAGTTAGAAACATCACAATGTCGCTTTGAACCAATCGTGTTTTTAGAAAATGATACGCAACCTCACAGCAACCAATCGCAGTGGTGAATTTTTCATATCACCAGTTTGTATTTCATTGCTTATGGTGTGATATTGCAAATCTCTTGCCGTCAAAGAAGTAGATAAAATGATAAAATCATAGAGAAATCCTGTTACAAACTATTTTGAGATAAGCAATATTGCTATCCTTGTCTCCAAATATATTATTTGAGACTGTTCTGACCAAAAGATGCAAACCAAAGCTTATATCAGTATTGCAATAACACATATTTATATGTTCATCTGTTCAATGTTTTATATTGGTAGAATGTTTGTCTCATGAAGGAAAACTTCATTTCATTTTTAATTTTTTCTGGATTTTTATTTCTAAATTATGTGGCTTTACACAACAAAAAGAAAAGGGGGGCTGACATATAATGTGCTTCAACACAACTTTTTAATTTGATTTCATTGTTTCAGGTAGGCCTATTACTGGCAGAACCCATCAGATAAGAGTTCATTTACAGTTTCTAGGTTTGTAACCCCATAAGTCTTCATGTAAAGTCCTAAATTTAAACTTAAGTATTTTGTATGTTGAAACACAACTCTTTCTAAACCCCTAAACATATTTTAATGAAATACTTAAGTTCACCATCATATGTAGATGTTCATGAAGGAATTTACTTATTGTTGGAGGACTCTAAAAGGAGATAATTCAACTTTAAAAAGGGTTTTACATTAACCTCTACTCGAAGTAGGGTGTATCCTCTTCGTGAGTGTTAAAAATTTTGTATTAAATTACATACTTTAAATAAAAAAAAAATAAACATTATATTTAATTTTTCCACAGCATACTAAGTATGGTTTACATTTTTCTGTTGACATATAAAACACATTACAAAAAAAATGAAATAAAACAAAAAAACTGTGGACGTTTTTCTCATAAAATGAAAAAAATTCTTCTTTTATCCATATTTTGCTCAACAAACTCAACAGAAATTACATAAATATAATCTGAATGGGATTGGCTTTTACATGTACATTATAAACTGGTTTGAAGAAGTTGAAATATGTGCATCAAAATTTCTTAGTTGACAAAACAATGCCTGAGTAATGGAATGAGCAATATGTTTCTTTAATTTAGCTATCTACCAAATTGCTATTCAGTTTATTTGAAAAACATATTCTTTGAAAGAACTATGTTAGTTAAAAGAGGTGTTTTATTATATGTTTCTTCTTTAAGATTTTAATTTTTATACAGGTCACCCTATAATAAATGATCCCCTGTATAACAGCCCGGCATTTGGACCAAACAGAGGTAAAGGAGGAAATTTCTGGAAATCTGACACAGAGGTTTGTTATTACTGCAATAGGGTAAACATGGAAGTAATATTGAAAATTGCTGTGGATTAGATAGCAGGAAAATACGGCTTTAGTGCAATGTTAAATTCATTAATTTTGACGTTAATTAAAAAATTGATTTAGTTATATAAAATCTTACATAAACTTAGTTCTGTTATGAGTTCATTTGTATAAATTTGATCACTTCTAGCCAAACTACTCCATCCAACGAGTAGTGTTCCCTTCAGAAAATTTTGGGTAAGCTTGGAGAGTTTGTCCTTTTTGTTTTTGAGCTCTTAGTCCTTTTGTCATCCTTCTGTAAATAGATGTTAATACTGCTTTCAAATTTGCCCTTGTAGAATGCCTTAGATTATATATCTGGTAGCTGCCGATTTTCAAAAGTGCAGTCTCTAACAGGTATAAGATTTAACAAGATGAATGAATGCTTGTATACTTTATTTTTAGATTGTTGATGAAATACAGAATTTACACAATATTGGACTTTGGTACAAAGGAGAAAATCCACTTTATAATAAACGTCTGAAAGAAATAAAAGAACAGCAAGAAAAAACAAAATTTGCTCAAGACAAAGAGGAAAACTCAAAAAAGGGCAATAACCAACAATCTGAAATTGCCATTGCTTGTGATGATCAAAATGACAACATCAGTGAATTGAGAAGTTGTGAACCCAACTCCAAGAGAGTTAAACTTGATACTGACAGTTCAGGGACCAAAAAAACCAAAACTAGTGAAGAAAATGTTATAGAAATTCTTCCATCAGAAACTGATCATTCTAATAACACCTGCAGCAATTCTGAAACTTCTGTGGAAAAATTTGAAAATGACACTAGTAGTGACTTGACTTCAAGATGTGAGCATCAATCTGAAAAGAGTGGTAAAAAGGAAGTGATAATTTATAATGAGTTTGATGAGTCCAAGTGGATGCCTGATGAGCATTGTAGCTGTTGCAGAAGGAACTACATTGACCCAAGCCCTAGTCATCTTGTAATGTACTTACATGCTTTGAGCTATAAGGTATGCAAAATAAGTAATTTACCCAATGGCCATATGCTAAATTTTTCATGTCATTTTATTTACATGTATTTCTTGAAAAAAAGTTTGTCTTGTGTATGAAAATTTACCCAGCTACATGTAATATACTCACCAGGAGTCTACTTAAGTTAGAAGTTTATCACAATGTGTCGACTTAAGAAAATAAAAATTACAATAAATTTATACGTGGGTGAAATTGAGATTGATACCCATAATTAAAAAGATCAACTGTCATTCTTATCACTTTTTGTTCCTCTTGTTTATGAGGCCAAACAGGCCTGTTACCCTACCTATCATTTTTTTGTCTATCCTGAAGATTGCTATTTTGGATCAAGTCTAGATTGTTTCCCCCATTCACTAAGTGTGAAATGTTTTTGAAAACTAGAATAATTTCCCTACAATGTACTTTGAGCTCCCTACCTCTTTTTTTCTGCAGGTAGCAAGGTAAGAGACTAGTATTTTTTATTTACCAAAACTTGAGTTGTTAAAGACATTTTGATTTCGATATATATTAATGGTCTATAACAAGTCAGCTACATAAAAGTTGACTTATACAATGTATTTCTCACTTTTAGACAAAAATATTCCTATTTTGGTCATGTGATTTTATTTTGTAAACTTTGCACGCTTGTTTAGTACATGTACTATAAAATACAGGTTTCTTTCACAAAATCCAAAATATGGTTTTCAAATAAGTCATTTTGAACATTTTTCACCATAATGTGGCAGGGTATCACTTTATGTCCTATTAATGCCCTAATTTTCATGTGTAACATTGTGAAATTTGGTTACTCATAAAAGCTGTATTTCTCTTAATAATTTTATCATTTTAGGGATCTGATTGGTCATACAGCACTGAGTTACCAGAGTGGGCTGAGGAAGATTGGGATGATGATACAGAGGCAAAATAGGACTGATGTTAATAAAATGCCTCGAATTTTATTGTTCTACATAATTAGGCTGTCTTTATTCTGCATTGACAGATTGCATTGACAAATTTTTTTTTGTAAATTTAAAAATCACTGATTTTTCCCAACCAAACAGTAAACCATACAGTAAAATAATATGCAAAAATGTAAAATAATATGCCCAATGCACAAACACAATATTTTTTTTTGAGTTATAGCCTTTAAAAATCACTGAATATGAAGACATATGTAAGAGTAATTAAGGGAACCAAAATTCTAGCGGAAATCAAAAGAATGTAATCCAGGGACAAAGATCAGACATTGAAAACAGACAAACACAACAAAGAACAAAAAGTAATCAAAATAATACATACAAAGTAACAAAAGTAAATGAGCAACTCGGACTAAACTAAAAACTGGGAGCATGGACGAGGTGCACCGTTAGGGTAAGGCTCTTTTGATCTTCTTGTTTGGTTTCTTTGATTTATTTTGAATTTTTAACATTTCGACTTTGCAAATGGTATCAAAAAGGGTCGCTAAGGGACATAAAAAAGTGATATGCTCAGTACGAAATGTTTTGTTCATAGAATCAGATAATTAGATATGTAATTAGACATGGCATAAACAATCGTGACTACTCAGTTTTTCCGCTACACTAAGGAAGAAGAATTAATAATAAAATAGTCCTTGGGCAAAATCTGTTTCATCTACTAGAATACCTTTTCTAAAATTTCACTAGAAATTAAGACCACTTACTCAATCAGAAAATTCGATTTATTATTATTAAAGTCGGATAAATAAACTAGTTAAAACGAAGTATTTTTTGTAAAACCAGGAAGGCAGAGTACTTCATATGGAATAGGCAACAGGATAGATCCAATTTATTTGAAATACCGTTTATTTTCATCGATATAATCATTTACAGCAGGTGAGAGATTCCCAATAACTATTTTTGTTAAAACGGCAGTTTCTATTCAAAATCATTTCGTCCGGTTTGCATTCAACTCTGCAGGTACACCATTCGGATTCACAGTCGGAAATTTTAAAAAGACTGGTAAAAAGATTTCCAATTGCGCAGACAAGATTATCAATGGTTCAGTCATCTGAGATATATGCATCTAATAGAACATAACACACCACGACTTTTGCTTCCTCAAAATGAAACGTGCAAAAAAACAATAAAATAAATTATAAATAAATAAATAAATAAAATTTTTAAAAAAATCCGCAAGCAGAGCGTTCGCTCATTTCAAGATCATTATTTTCAGTTACAAAATAGTGTATGCGATTTATTTATCTTGCAGTTAAAGCGATGTAAGGTTGTCAATGTCTTTCATACAAAGGAGTTAAATGTATGGAAAAGCTAATATATCAACTAGGAAATGATAAAATATGTTTCTGATAAATATGCCGATTTGCCTACCCTTTTCACCGCGTTGTTCCATGCCTTATTTCACGGAAAGACCACTTCTTTTATTTAGTTTGCGTCCTTTAAATTACCATGGTACAGGCGGTAATCTTATTACAGCACATAAGCAAGCGAGTAGAAAAATTGCTTTGGTCAACATAGTTGTTTCTTTGTCCTGTGAAAAAAAAATGCAGTGCAACACAGAATTTTACATAGAATCATGTTAACATCGGGTTAAAATTGATTCCAAAAATTTTAGTTTTCATTTATGAATTATACTGTAAGGAATTTAAATAGGCCAGCATCACGTGAATGATTGTTTAATTAAGCACGATGTCAATTTTTAAGGGTAACGTGACAATTATTCTACTATTCTTGTTGAATTTTAATTCAAATTTTGATACATTTAAGTTTGAGAAAAATAAAACAAGGAGTATAATTAATACAAATTATCAATATTTTGCTGTAAACGTAGGCTCGCTAGCAGATACCCTTCGACAAAATACTAAATGACAAATTTACTAGAATAACGTTTTAAAAAGGTGTAGATAAATATACATTACCAAACCTGCAGGGTATCAGAGAAGACCTTCCTTCAGCTATGTAAATTCCAAAAGAGAAGACCACTTTTTAAACTATATACGACGTGTTATTTTAAGCTCTTTGGGATCGTTTGTCCATTAAACAGTTCCGTAGAAAAAAAATATACGACACCATTTTTGTTCTTAATAGGTTTCATTTCCTATTCATATAAATTAGAGCAAGTGTGTATTGACAATAAAACATAATTTAGATGTTTGTTAAAAACAGGCAATGTCTGTCTATACGGTGTTTTTTTTTTATTTTCTATATATATTAAGTGTGCCAAGGAAATATTAGCAATTTTTTTTATTTAGATATTTTTTTCTCGTTTATAGAACACAATCATTCTGCTACAAAACATGGATCAATGTAGGAATCTTATTTTCATTGTTAAATTCAAGTATTTATTGATGAAAATGTCATGTAATAATCCATTTATAAAAAGAGTCGCCATGCAAACGTGAAACATGAGTGTTAATGACTTAAAAACAATTACAAAGTAGAAAAAAAATAAAAGGTCAATTATAGCTTGTTCGTAGTCTTCGTCAGTTTCTGGAATACAACTTAATAAATTATTAGCTACATACAAAAGTTACACAATAGAAAATCTTTGTATAATCCATTTAACTATAATTTGATCAACATAAATGAAAATCTCAATATGTTATAAATACGACCGTACAATAAGACTAGAATAGAAAACTATGAACAAAACTTAACCCCCGCTTTCCTCCTCAGCAAACACATTGTCAATATAAAAACAACGTCGTCACACATGACTATGGATAAGTTTCTCAGGCACCCTTCTATAGTACTTGCATTCGACAATTCCTTCACTTTTGCTTGAATTTGTAATTTTGTTTAATGTAACAAATTCCAACAAAAAAACATTTTCTATGAGGTGTATCGATATCACAAACTTCTAAGATTATTAACTAAGTTTGTTTACCGTGCAAAATTTTGAAACATAATATTCCACTTGTAATTTCTAATTAACAATGGCTTTGCTCACCCAGCTTAATTATTGTCTATTCTTTGAAGGTTGTTTTCATTTAAAGAGATATTCGACCCCTAATTGTATCACTACGTAAAAATAAGCCTTTTTATTCTTTAGAATTGAACTACATCGATGTTTTCCTTTTGTTACCCTAACTCTTGAAAATGTAATTAAGTAGCACTCCAGGTAAGAATCATGTGATTCATGTTTGGAAAGCCTGTATACTTTTTTATTGTTTGATATTTTGTTTAAAATGTCGCAGTTAACATGTGGCTTTTCGTATAAACTGTGCTCTTAGGAGATCACAAATATAAAGAATGTACAGTAGAATTCAAAATTAATGGAGATAACTCTGTAATTGTCACTAAATGAAAATAGAAACTTTTGCATTTTCAATGCCGATTATCTCCTATGAGCAGACAGATTGGAATGAATGAAAGAACATTTCATGATATAGACCCACAAATCAACAAAGACTCTTACAAAGATTGCTACTTAGATATGATCGGAGTATTTTGCTAATTTGTAAGAAACGTGTCTTATAAAAGAAAATGTCCTCAGCCGATGGATCTTAGTATTCACATTACATGTTTGAATTGCTAAATTATTTTTTTATTAAGTCCTCACATGAAATATACTAAGGCAAAGAAATTAATACCAATGGTGCAAATTATTTGCACTTTTCTTTTTATCACGTATACATTGTTTTTACCTTGTATTCAATAGCACAATTTATATTTGTGTTTACGTTATATAGGTAAAATAAAAATCATAAATCAGTCTCAATATTTATCTAAAATATATTTATATCTTTAATGGAATTTTAAATATATACCATTTTGAAAGATGTTTGAATTATTACGTTCATGTTTATTGAAAATTCCTTTTAAATATAACGTCCAAAAAATTAACGCACCGACACACACATAAACACATTACAAAAAGGTCAGATAAAATATAGGTACACCATGTATACGAGTCATGCATGTTCTGTGGGTGTTTAATTAATATATTGACTATTTTTAAATAAATCACCAGCCAGGATTCGTTTTAGATCAAAATAATGCAAAGTTTTGTCGAAGTGTGCTCGTTACTATGATTTAGTTTCGAGTAAGGGAGCAACCAATATATTTTATGGGCATTGAGGAAACGTATTATTTTAATTCAATATAGTCTGCTAATCTTTTTCTCCTTTTTTTCTTTAGAATTTTTGAGATTTTGTATGCAAAAAACAAAAAAACAAATTAAACTTTGTATTTAATAGTTCAATGAAAATAAACATCTATAACAGCGCATCCCACAGCCCTTGGCAAGGATGTGCAAAATATGAGGACTAAATATATATAAAAAATGAATATTAATTGACCAAATAATAAGAAAAGATTGCTCTTAATAATCAAAGACCACAGATGAATAATAAAGTATGCATAAAAAAAACTCTTGTATAATGTTATATTATAATAAAAATAATATAATATAAATATAAATAATCAAAGATATTAGTTAAGATCGCTCACATAACAATTGTAGGTTCTTGCATTATAATAAACTTTGTTGAATAATTATAAACAAAAGATTGCATATATTAACGAAAAAGATAACATACTCATATCAAAATATCCTTCCGTATATTCAAAATGTCTTTTTTTTTTCTTGTAGATAATTTTGTTTTATACACATATTAAGATATCTTATCTAACATTTTTTTTTTAAATAATTGCGAAATGGTCAAAATTTCTTCAAGAATCTTTATAAAATATCAAAAATCGCCTACTTAAGGCTCGATTATCTCGGAAGTAAGTTCGGCGACCGACGTTTTAATACTTAAATTTCACAGTATGTTCGTTCAAAATCATGTACAAAACTCTAGTAGCCACGCATCATAGTTTCTTTTCACATATATAACCATGATAGATCCTATACACTAAGTAAGATTACTTTTAACGTGTAATGACAATTGTTTCGATGACTAGTGTGCAATCTTAAATGGTACCATAAAACGGTCCATGGAAAATTATCAGATGGTATCGATATGCAATTTATTAAGTAAGGTTTAGAGTTTTTCATCTTTCTAAAACTGGTTCAGTGATGAAGGAATCAAATCTTTTGTGACTGTACAAAAAACATTTCAATATGGTGTTTTGCTTTGTTCTTCTTAATTGGTTTCTCTGATTTATTTTGAATAATTACCATTTCTACTTTACAAATGGAATAAAGGAGGGTCGCTGAGGCACATAAAAATGTGATATGCTCAGGACGAAATGTTTTGTTCATATAATAATTAGACATGGTATAAAAACCGTTATTACTTGACTTTTTCCGCTACACTAAGGAAGAAGAATTAATAATATTTATTATAATTAATAATAAAATATTCTGTGGACCAAAGCTGTTTCATCGTCTGGGATACACTTTCTAAGATTTCTCTAGAAAATAAGACCACTTACTCAATCAGAAAATTCGATGCGAAAAGGGTAGCGAAGAAAAATAGAAAAAAGCCAGGTCAACTATAATACTCAAGTCGGATCGGACGACTAGTGGAAACGAAATATTGTTTGTACACTCCTTGAGATGTTCACGTTTCCAAATTTAGCGTTCTTGCATCGTTTATTGTGCGTTTACACATTGATTTGCGTTCGTTTAAATATAAACAACAGAGACGACACCACTTGTTGTTCATATTATGTTTTCATTTCCTATTCCTATAAATTAGAGCAAGGGTATATATTGATAAGAAACGTAATTTAAATGTTTGTTAAAATATGCACTCTCTACATTTACGTTTCTTTTTGTTTGTTTTTTGTTTCGTTTTTTGTTTTTTTATATTTTCTATGCATATTGTTTAAGTGTGCCAAGGAGATATTAGCAATAGATGTGTTTTAAATATTTCATCTCTCATTTATAGAACACAATCATTTTGTTACACAGCAAGACAATTGATCAATGAAAAAATCTTATTTTCATTGTTAAATTCAAGTATTTATTGAACAAAACATACTCTAGTTAACCCCACTCCCCTCCTCAGCAAATATATTGTTAGCATATAAACAACATAGTCAAACAGGACTAGGAGAAATTCCACAGGCACCAGGCACAATCTTATAGTACTTATATATTGCCTCATTGGTGCTTGAATTTGTAAATTTGATTAATTTTACAGATTCCTAACAGAAAACTGTTTTATGATGGGTATCGATGTTACAGACTTCTAACATTATAGACTAAGTTTGTTCACCTATCAACTTTGTTACATAAAATATCACTTGTAAGTTTTTAATTAACAATGGTTTTGCTTACCGTGCTTTTCATGGAAAAATAGTCTATAAAGCAAATTTGAAATTACAAAATCTGATTGATTGATCAAATATTCTTAGTAAATTTATTCGTAAAGGATATGATAATATTTTATATTCTTTAAACGTTGTTGTCATTAATAGAGATATTCGACCTATAATTGCATCCCTATGTGAAAATACGTCTCTTTCAGTATTGCACTCAAATTTTTATTTCCGTTCACCTTTCTCTTGGAGGTGTAATTAAACATGTTCGCAGTTTTTTGCTAATGTGTAAGAACCGTTTCGTATAAAGAAAATGTCTCCATCTATTTTTTATCTTGGTACATTACATTATTTTTTCATAAATTCCAGACATCAATTAGTCTTAAGGCAATGAAATTTGTACCAATGGTTTGATAACGAGGCTTCTTGTTAAAATATAAGTAGAAATTATTTTTACAGAGTTCACGTGAAATTCAGGAGAATCGAGCCTTCATGTGAATTGTTCACATGCAATAAAATGTTTAGTGAATTTCATGTGAAAATCACATTAATTTCTTGTGAAACTCACGTTAATTACATGTGAAGTTCACGTGAATTTCATGTGAAGCTCGATTAACATGAATTACACGTGGAAAATATTTGCCAGCGTAGTGACACTTTTTTTCTTTTTTTTAATTTTTGGATCATGTATGAAAAGAAAAAAAAACACAAAGAAAGAAACGACACAATACGACTTTGTTTTAGTAATTAATTATACTGAGTATGATTTAACTTAATATAAATTTTGAAAAAAAAGAAACATGTCTGACGAAGGAGCGCACGGGTTGACGTGCTGAAAAATTTGGACGATGATTACTCCATACTTTGATGTTCTTTTATTCGTGGAATCTGATCTGATACAATTTTTGTGGTTAAGGAAAACTCCACCATGTAAATGAAAGGGAATTATCCATTTAGGTCGGGGACCAAACGTCGTGGTTTGCCAAACCAATGAAAAGAACGAAAATTTGTACCCCGCGAACAATAATACTAACACTATACAAAAGTGAAATAAGCTGCCAATCGACTTTTGACTATGCGAACGATATTTGCATACTATATACTATTTGATATTGAGTACAATTGGATATATATTACCAACGATCATATTTAACTAAAAATATCCTTTAATGGGATACAGGTCTGGTGTAGATCCCATAATATTTAAAGTGCTGATATGAAATATATTGAGCAGGCATGCAGGGCATTTAGTTATTGAATTACTAAATGTGACATATTTGAATATACAATAGGAAAACTGATTTCGTCATCCTTGTATTTATATAGACGTTTCCATGGACCAATTAATTTGATAAATGAACAATCTCTGCGCCATCGCTATTTGGTTTGTGAGAATAAAATTGAATTGAATACTAGGCAGATATTAGTATGAGTATTGTAGGAAAAAACAACTCATACTAGAAATGTCATTGTGTGTGGGGTATAGGTGTTGTAGGAAATCAATTAGCGATTCAACGAGGCGAAGTTAGTTGGGGTTTTATAAAAAATAAAAACAAAACAAATAAATGTTCATAGGTAGCCGTATTTCAGAATTCTACCCACATTGATATCATGTATCATGTAGAAGTAATTGACTTCGAACTAATAAAAAGATTTTCACAATTTTACCTATAAGGATTATTGATCTGTAGATCTATACCGAAAAAATTATTTGAATGGTATTAAATTCCGTTCATTTAAATTTGAAATTTAAATGACTTGAGCAATACATGTATAAGTCGCAATGGCATTTAATTATAACGTTAACAGTTAAAATCTGGTGCATATGAACTTTATAAATCTTGAAATTGTACTCATTTTTTATTACAACTAGAATATTTTGGATAAACTATATCCAATCTGTGAGACCGCTTAGGATGGATTTTTAGACGACTTTTGTCTATTAACCGCATTCACATGTAGTAAGGCCCTTGGCCGGGTTTGGTGAAAAAAAATCTCAAATTGAGAAAAAAAAAAAAAAGAAAATGAAATTTTCCTCAAATATTTTCTCATTCTCGAATTTCGACCCATAAAATTGCTCGAAAGTGAAGATTGCAAGCAAAACTCAAGGATTTCAAGACAAAGCGAGGCCCTGATCACCCGTAAGTCCGAAACTAAACTTGTATTGGACTTATGCATATTTTTTATTTTTATTTATTATAAGTACAAATTAGGAAAAATCGTGACTATAGTAGAGTTGAGGGAGTGCAAAATTATAAATAAAATTTAAAATTAATATAAAATTAATTGATAAATTAAGGTCCTGCTAAAGTCAATATCTAGGACACTCCTGCATTATACAGGGCTTCGAATCTTGTTTTTGACAGCTGTAAATCTATTCTAAAGTATGTTGTTTACATTTTTTTTGTAGTCACTGTTATATAGAATTTATAAAACATTTGTTCCTAAGTTTGACTTGTGCTTGTGTGTTATATACATATAAAGATGCATTTAGCAATGTTTCGGTGTATAATTTAATGCATTATTAAAACCATGAATGAAAGTATTTCATTAAGGAATGTCCAAGATATTGACTTTAGCAGAACCTTAACCTTGAAAACAAAAATAAACCCATTGGAAAATAAACCTACTGGATGATTTAAAAAACAATTTCCACCCGACTTCACATTTTACCAGGTTTTATTGATGCAATATCACCCAGTGACGAACTGTAAACAAATCAATTTTTTATATTTACAGGAATTTATAGAAATCCACCACGGTGAGTTAGTAATTTAAATTTGATGTCCTCTGCGCACCTTCTCACTTCATAATTACAATGCAGGTCGCAAATGCGAATGGATCATACAAGCGGTTATTTTCAGGCAGTGTTTTTTTTTTTCATTGTTTTTTTGTATACGTACATACATATTTAGCTTCCGGGCTAATCAATAATTATTTTTACATCGCTACATTACATGTATAAGTAAATTGGCCTGTTACAGGTCAGATTCGTATATCCTCCATAAAAAAACCTCTTACTGGCAGAATCAGCTAAGAAATACAATCATGTACAAGCTAAGTGTACCAGAGACCTTGACATGTAGAGTGTTAGTAAGTGATTTCACTGCACATGCCAAGGGTTAATACCGAGACGCACATTGTAATCGGAGAGCTTGTTGGTTAGAGAGGGTTTTATTTCATATAATGTTATTGGAATAAAAAAAGTTTAAGATTAAAATTCTTGTCTGTCTCGTTCTTTGACCAAAAAAGACTGGCCATACCCACTTCTTAAAGTTTTGTAGATTACAACAAAACAAAAACAAATTTAAATGCAAGTTTCTTTCAAGTGACTTCATTTTTGACCATTGAAACAACAATTCTCTTTAAAGAATTCATTAAATATAAGTTTTCCAACCTGAAGCCTGTTCACAAAGACACAAAACAACAAATTTATCTATTTTCTATTTTCTAATACCTTATTTGAATTATTTACTTAATTTTCATGTGATAACATCACCTAATTGAGGAATTAAAGTATTGATCGATTGATTGAACAAGGTTTACTTTGTTATTAGCCATGTCATTCTAAGGTATTTGAGCCTGTAGAAAAAAAATCTCCTTATCTATTTCTCAGAGAAACAATGTATCGTAGGAGCTATAACAGCTCCTCATACTCATCTCCATACTACTCTCGGAGGACTAATGACGGGACCAGTTATAGACCGTACTCCAGTTACAACGACCGGTACAGCAGTAGTAGCTTCTCTCCCTTGTATCGGTTTTATGGGTATGACCGCGCGGAAGATTATAGCTACCCATGGCGGAGAGACGATTACTACCGACGACGAAGAGTGGAAAGAGAAAGGAGAGAAGAGGGAGAAAGAGATCCAGAAGACAACAATAGAGAGGAAAGTAGAAGAGATACTGAACTTAGAGATCCAGGTAATGATAATTTGTACTTAAGGTTAACCGTATTATTATTTTTTTTGGGGGCTATCGTTATCAGTTTTTTTTTTCAATACTGTACGTTCTTTTATTTTGACACTTCAATATTTTTCAAGCTATTTATGCTTATATCTTATATATCAGTATAAGCAACTAGAATAGTGCGTTGACTATGAATAGGTTATCGAGGTCATTTTTTTTTGTTGGTGCATTTTTGTTGCTTTTTAATTTGTGTTGTCCTTCGGTTTCCATACAGAACTTTATTTAGTTGTTTGTACATGTAGTTTGGTATGGTCGAAGGTTTAAGCAATACATGTATGAATATGATAATTTTATTACTTTGTGTAAAAAAATAAGTGATTTATTTAGTTGTTACATGTTGTAGATTGGTTTGTTCGAATGATTAAGCAATACATGTATGTGTATTATCATTCTATTACTTTGTGTAAAGAAATAAGTGATTATTTGGTATTAGCAAGTGAAAGACTTACGCCATTGAAAGCCATGCATCCCATTGCGGCTCTTTTTCGGCAATTGACTAATGGGCATTCCCGCATATGTATTTGTTTATTTTTTCTTCGTTTGCCAAATATTACACAGTTCTGATCGATATATCAAGTACATGTGTATTATTAGATTTGTTATTTATTTATGGCACATATATATTTTGTAATATAATGAAGTGAAATTTCAAGGTTGTCTGTTTGCCTCGATCTCCTTAAAATCCAAAACATTTGTTAAACATCAAGTTGTATAGAAAGTCTAAAAATATAAATCCACTGTGGCAGCTCAGTGCACACAGTATGATGTTTTATGAAAGACTTAAAAGAGATATCGACCGAGGCCGTATGTGATTATAATATATATTTTCAGAAAAGGACGAAGAGGTTAATAAAGAGTTCCACGTCCTAAAAGTTAACATGAATCAGGAACAGAATGCCGATGAACATCATACAGACCAATACGAATGCGTCTTTAGAAAAAAGAACCCGGAACTTGTCGTCCGTCGGGGGCAAGCCTTTACAGTGACGATAAACTTTGATCGAGACTACAATAAGGAGAAAAATGAAATTATTTTCAAGTTTACGACAGGTAGTGAGAGGACCGCCTGATCCTAATACATGTAAACAATGACAGAAAAAAAAACAAAATACAAAAACGAAAAAACAAACAAACAAAAACGATAAAAAAAACGTAATCACAAAATACGCACAATAAGATGGAAAACACAAGACTTTCATGTACAGTAAAGTAGTCTAATGATATAGTGTTTTGTATATGTTAACATTTTTAGCAATATCTAAAGGCTGTATCAAAAGACGATACAATAAGTACAGTATCTAGATTGAAAACTTCTTCCGTTACACGATCGGTGCACTGCAGTTGTCTGTTTGAATCGTAATCATCTGTAATTTACTAAAAATTTGATTTCAGAATTAACACGCTTTCTGATTGGATAACAAATTTTGTCAATTATCTCATAGACCAAATTTTGTATATTAAGATTGTGACGTCATCAACCCTTTTTAATGGTTTACTCGTTGAATTTTTATACTAAATTTAAATTATAAGGAATAACTGTTATATTTTTTCGGTCTAAATGTCCGTGGTTCACACTTGACAATAACAAGCTAGTTAAGTTATTTAATGTAAACTACGTGATTGAAATTATTTTTTCATGAACCGAAGAAATAAATCCGCCAATCCTTAAATATTCCAACAATGCGTATACATTTTGATTTGTATAGTACTGCCATGGACATAAAAAGGTCCGTCACTTTATGAACGCAATCTTTTAGCAGTTCGTTCAGATCAGTAAAGATATGGGTTATATATCTGTAAATGGTAAAAAAAGGTTGGTATTCAGTTAAATTCCGTTTTTTTAGGCCCAAAGCCCCTTCCAAGTCAAGGAACGTCAGTCAAATTCCGAATGTCAGAGGAGATGAATTCGAAAGGGGATGGGAAGGAATGGTTCGCCAAACTAGTAAAAGAGGAGACGAAATGTATTGACGTTGAAATCACTCCTCCCTGTAAATGTATAATAGGGGAATGGCAGTTTTCTATACACACCGAGTCTAAACTGAAGAAGGACGATATACCACTGATATTTGTTTATAAACATAATGAAGATATCAACATACTGCTGAACCCTTGGTGCAAAGGTAAATTATTTAAATTAGATATTTAAATGCAATATTTAGTCACAATGGCGGATCCAGAGGGGGTCAGTGGGTCAGCACTCCTTCGTTTTAGTAGAAAATTTTTCATTTTTGCTGTGTAAAATTTACAAAACTATGTAAACAATATGTCCTAGCACCCCCTTTTTCCGAGGAACCCCGACTGGCACCCCTCATTTTCAAAGTGTCTGGATCCACCCCTGATTGATTAAAAGGTAAATTTAGAGATTATTCCGAACTTGTCACATGTATACATGTACTCATACGGTCTACCACGAAACAGACCATATAACTATTTCCGTAGATCATACGAGTATGTCTTATCGGCAATTGGAATTCTTACAGTGACAACGCTGCCCCTTTCAATATTTACATCAATTTTCCAATTTTCTAATTGTATTTTCTTTGTAGTTTTCTTATCTCGTCATGGTTAGGTATAACATGGTCGTCTACTGTTGTCACGATGTTTTAACTTTCTTCTGCACATTCGTCGGATATTAATATGCTGTTCAGTGTCAAATAAATCATCAACTAGACTAGTGTCATCTTACGTACATGTAAGTCTACCATCTGTTACATCATCGACGTCGAGAGATATCTCCGTCGTATCGGTTCGTCGCCATTTTTTGATTGGTTGACAAGCTTGATCTAGATCTGATGTCAACTGGAAACGTTACAGAAAATTCACGAGTGTATAATTTAAAAATGCCAGACTGTACGCCTACGGTCAAAATACGCACACGGTCTGGAACAATAACTTTGCTCCGCTTTCGAACGTTTTTCATTTCACGAAAACAGCTTGTAATGAAACAATTATAATGAGATTCCCCCTGGTTGGAAATAGCGTTGTTAGATGGCCAAATGATTTTTGTAATTAACTTTTTGCATTTTCTCGTTACGCAAACAAAAAACATTATACCGCGCATTTGCGATGTACATGTACATGTACCAGAATTTTTTTTATATTCTACAATTTGCAGGATCTACATGTATACGGTACAACATCGAGTGTCTCGTTAAATTCTAGAAGGGGTTATTGTGAGTATATAAGCTCACTGACCGAACAATCACCTTCCTTTTCCTAATGTTTGTATTTTCATTCTTTGTTTGAGCTTCTATATTAAGTGTCAGTCTCTATAAAAATCAGGTAGAGAGTAAAACATGACATGAAAAAGACAACTATTTTGAAAATGTAATTTGACTATTTGCACCGTCAGAGAAAACATCGTCGAGATTTTCTATATCGTTTTGGTAAATCAATTTATAATTTCATTGAAATGCACTGAAAATAAACATGTCAAGAGCAGATAACTCTGTTAAAAACCTCGAGAACATATTTCTAACAATCTATTGAAAATTTTTGGAACTAGTCTGAGTTTGATACCGTGTAATCGTATGATTTGTATCTATTTTGGGGAAATAGTCACTTTGGTATAGCAATACTAAAAATATAGAGTTTTACATATTTCAATAACGTCTGAATAATTCAACAGACTATAACATAACTGAACATAAAAATCACCAATATCTGGTTCGAATCACAAACATGATTGACAAATGGAATATGTGGTATGTTTGCCCAATATTTATAATTATAACAGAAAGACTTGAACATACAGTCATGTATTAGACTTTAAGCTAAGATTACTTTCAAACACTAATTTCTGTCTGGAGAATAATGATTTATTTATGTTTACGATTAGCAATTAGCACCAATTTGCAATTGTCACTGTTAGATAATTTATATCATGCCTAAAAGTTATTTCAAGTTAAACTCTTTTAATACATGTAAACTACATGCACATGGGACAATATATGTATTAATCAATAGCAAAACTGTTCTATATCAAATACTTCTACAGGTATTAAACAACAAAAAATAAGAAAGTTTTATTGAATATTTACGCTAAATATTCACTAAAAGTACTTTAGTACACTAAAACCGTATTGAAATTAAAAATAAAGCATTGCACGTAAAAACCCATTAGAGAAGTCATCGTTGAGTGACATTCATTGTATAATCGGTGGATAGTTGACATGCATGCATGTCAATGATTTTTCCAACTCTGCCTGATTCTTACAAAGACTTAGCACACTTATTCCTTATGGACATTTATACAGCTTGGGCTAGTTGAAATAATGTTTTTTTATTATATAAATATGCTCTTGAAGCTTTTATACACCTACCTATTTGTTAATTTTGATAACGTGTGCAGTTTTGGATCTGTTTGTTTTGTTTCACAATACAGTTAGCAAGTCACTTTTACACACATATTCACTGCGATCAGCTCATTTATTGTGTTTGCAGGAGTGGCTGGATTACGATGGCCTTTAGTTTGCCAATTTGTAGATGGTTTTGTTTTTGTCTGTTTTTTTTTTTTTTTTTTTTTTTTTTGGAAGGGGGGTATGAAGAAGTCTACAATGTAGCTTTCCCGTTCCCGTAATTTTACCATTCTTGTATGTATCAAAGTAATTGCATTAAATGTATCTGTTATGCAGGAAGTGAAAAAAAAACCAAACAAACAAATAAACAAACCATGAATTCTCTCTTCCTTTTTTAACTGTAGGATGTGTAGACATGTTATTGTTAGCATGTACTTAATGATTCGACTACATGTAATTATTTGTGCTTAAATATCTTCATTTTAAGGTGAAAATATAAGTTGTAAAGTAAATATTTTCGGTATGCCATTGGCGTAATGAGTACTTCGACCAAAAAAAAAAAAAAATGGAACGGACACTTTTACTTTTTATGCATGTAATAAAGAAAATATTTTAAATAGATGATCCAGTTTATATGTCTACGACCAAATTACTTGACGAATATATACTTAATCCATCTGGGGCTATTTGGAGTGGGAACTCACGGCAGCCAAGTGTTAAACCATGGAACTTTGGACAGGTACTAAAACATGCATATGTAAACTTGTTCCCAAACACTCATTTACTGTCCCAAAATAATACAAAAAAAATATGCATCTTTTGTACAAATTATCCCCAAACATGTTTACTTACCCCTGTCCTCAACAATGTTAATTAGCTGTACCAAACAACGTTAAATTATTTTTCAAGTAATGTTTTCTTATATGTATAACGTTTACTTTAAGAACAGGGTACAAACATATTTTTAATATAGGCCTATGGCAAAAAAACAATGAAATGTCTGTTTCCTGCTACCCTATAAGAAATATTGTTTTCATCACTTTTTTACAATGTAGCAAAACATTATATGAGTACTGCTTATTCAATTAAATACATAGAACCTATACTTTGTATATAGTATTGTATCTTTATTTTGTAGTTGTTTTAATTTCATTTGTGTTTTAGAGATGAAAATTGAAGTTATTCTAATTGGGTTATCCTCTTTAAATAAAGTATTAACTTACTTACTTACTACTTCAATGTATTTCAATATTAAAAAAATAATAATAATACAATGTAAAAAATTGTTTACCAACCCACCTACCATATTTTCCTTGTTGGTAGCAGGAAACAAGACTATTTTTGTTTTGACATATTAAGTACCAGTCCACATAAAGTTCAGACGCCGTCAATATGGTGAAGAAAAACCCACCAAACAAACATTGCTTTTTCCGTCTACATATGCTATACTTTTAATTTTTTTCTGCATTCAGATCTGTACTTTCTAGAAAATCATTCACTCATCTCCCACTAAAATCAACCAAATGAAGCCAAATCAAGAACGATAAATCTTTCAAAGTGCAAATTTCATGTACAGTCTATATATTTTTTTATCCCAAAAGCGCAACAGCCCCGTGCAGGTCCGGTTGTCAAAAGAATAGGAAAGCAGGAGCGCTAAATTTGTCGTAAAAGGCGACTAAATAGTGCTCAGAATCCTTGCCGGGGCTAGGGCGCTCTGCCCACATAGCAACTGGAATGTGTGCCCCAGGTGGTGGAATGGGGTACCCCTGGCGTGTTACATGCTGGGGTTGTCATGCTATAATACGGAAAACCTGACCGCAAACCATAGTGGTGCACCGTGTTAGGAAAGGTGCCACGTTCCTCGCACGTTAAAGAACCCTGCTGTGGTATTGGATAGGAGTAGGAACCGTTGAACTCCGCAACAGGAGGGTAAATTGCCCGACGCTACCTATCCCTCCCTATTTCTAGTGGCAATCAAAATTTGTCTTCCCTATTATCCTTGTGTCCCATTCCTTTTTTCATTTCATCATCATTTCATATTCATTTTATCATCAATTTCATGTTCATCGTCTAAATATAGCTGAAATGTTGCTGCTCGGGCGTTAAACCCCAACAATCAATCAATCAATCTATCAAAAGTGCAACAACCAAATGGAAAACTAAAATTGGGTATGTGATCAGTAATTGTTTCTAAACAAGAAATAGAACTGAATTTGTTGGGTTTTGACATGCATGAATCACCTTCTGTCTGATTTTTAGAAAGACTGCTACTTAAAAGTCCCTCTAACGACGTACATGTAGATCTAATGTTAAAATTAACGTTTTCTTACCTGGTCTAAGTAATATTTACGATGTAATTGTTTTTGAATTTTATCGTTCAAAAACAACCTATGCTTGTAATCAATGACAACATTCATTTACTTTCCCAAAATTTGATCAAATCAATCGTGTACTGCTCCCAAAACGTGCCCATTAACTTTCTATTAGCACCAATTTTATCTGTGCTGCCGAAAGCAATGTATACTTGTTGACAAAACCTTACATGTATCATATTCTCAAATATTGCTTTTGTTTTTCACTACGAAATAATTTGCAATATAAGAAAATTAACGCAGAACGTACGAAAATGCTATAAAACATTTTAAAAATCATATTTCAGTTTGAAGACGGGATACTCGGAATATGTCTGCACTTGGTTAGAAAAGCCTTTGGAAACGAAATGAGTACGCTGATGGCCGATCCAATTAGACTTGCTCGTGCTGTATCCAGAATTGTACGTCACTGTGTTTACAGTTAAAATTTGATAACATATACCTTTAAAGACGATCTTTCATTGGTCTGACAAGAAGCCGAAGAAATGTACAAAGCTGACCATGATCATGAAATGTTCAAATACAGTCAACAGACATTATACTGTACTTCATGTGCTTGGATACTATGTCTTTGAAAGTGTTTAACATCGATCGTTTTACACTGAAGAGCATCACTTAGAATAGTTCTGCCGATTATTGTTAAATGAATAATTTTAAATAAATAGTCCAATCACCAAAGAACAATCAAACAGACGTCAGACTTTAAACCATTTAGCAGAAATTTGCATGTAATTTAAAAAAAAAATTCTGCATCGTTGTAGGTAAATGCACCTGATAACAATGGAGTACTTGTTGGAAACTGGAGCGGTGATTATTCTGGCGGCACTGCTCCGACTAAGTGGACAAGCAGCGTGTCTATATTGAAGGAGTATGAAAATAATGAAGGTGCCCCTGTGAAATACGGACAGTGTTGGGTGTTTTCAGCTGTAACAACAACAGGTAGTTTCAACGGTAGAAAAAAATCCTACGATTAAGCATTGCATTTTATCGAATCAAATGTTTACTAATACTTATACTAGTTCGAATCCCGCAGAAGGAACAACCAAATATTTTCTGTGCAAACCTGACAGTTCTTATATTTTATATAGGGCGCTGGACCTAGTGCAGGTGGTGTTACATTTGTATCAAAGATGTCAATGTGGATTTCGAACAACTAAAACATTTGACAATTCTGTTGTTGGAAAATGTTCAGCGCCTCGTATGCTTATGTTATAATTCCATCATTGCCCTCTGAACCATGTAAAAATGATTAAGAAACCGTTGTTTGTTGAATAAGATTTCTTATAGTTTGCAGGGCTATTGGATTACCAGCCAGAAGCGTTACCAATTTTGCTTCAGCTCATGACACCCATTTCAATACATGTATCGATAGATTTGTAGATAAAGATGGTAACAAGATGGATGCCAATGATTCAATATGGTACGTACGATCTAATGTAGCAGAGACTTTTAAGGTGCTACCATCATTTCGAATTAAGCTTGTACATGTATTATAATGGCATTGTAGGGTTGATGTTCTGTCTGTCAAATTGTCTCTTGTTTCGATTGATTTGAATTCGTTAAATAAATTCTGTTTTTTTAAGAATGTACATGTACATTTGTATATGTAAATCCTCCTTTTATTGCAATATAATGCAACGAAATTGTAATCAGTCTGAAGGAAGTGGTTATAGATGCTATTATTTCATAACAGTAAAAAAAATCAGTAATTTCAATTAGATAAAATGTTTACACTTTGCATTAATTAACCTGCAGTAAAGTTTTACCAGTCAATATCATAATGTGATATTGCCCGGATACGAATTTGGAGTTACATCCCCTTTTTAAAACGCAGTCGTGATCAAGCAGTTGTCAATCTAAATACTGTTTGCAGAAAGACGATTTGCGTGGCTTTCTGAAAAAAAAATCGAGGATATGGTTCCTCAATGAAATAAACATAACAGTTGTTGATAAACTGGTCAATATCGTGTTATGTAGACTGCCCGAAGGACAGGGTAATGACTGCGACAGATGTTGAACAGTTTATCGGCAACTGTCATATAAGTAGTTACACACTATGTATCCAGTTTCGTTCGTAATTCAGATGTTTCACTTTCCGAGATAGATCATTTAGTATTGTGTATTGAGTTGACACTTTGCATGAGTTATCGGTCTTGATTTGGTTGGTTTAGCCCATTTATACCGAAATGATCCTTTTGGCACCCTCGTCAGTTGCATTTAAATGCTAAGTAGAGTTTCATTTAGTTGACACACCAACTATTTTTTTTTTCAAAATGACACGCCTATAGTTATGTAAAATATGACATACTGATAACCAAAAAGACATCGTTTTACTACACCAAAAATCGCCTCTACCATTTGCAGTATCTAAATTTAATATAGATTGGTATTTAAAATCATATGTATACATGTATATACTTTCAGGAATTTCCACGTATGGAATGATGTGTGGATGGCAAGACCTGACCTAACTCGAGGTTATGACGGCTGGCAGGCCATCGATGCTACACCACAGGAGACAAGTGAAGGTAGTTCCCTAACTTTGACATTTTTAAAACTTTTGGTAGATTCATTAAATATGAAATTCAGTTGTTTGATTCAGGTTGATCATGCTAAGTCGTTGTGCTTAGTAACTTAACATACAAAGCTTAAAATATCAATCATCTAGTTTTAGTTTGAGACGTTGAACCATTTTACCTCACCCACAATGGCTCATTACATGAAAAAAATAAGAATTAAGCAGTAACGAGTGGACGGTTTATTTGAATTATTTTGTCCGTCCGTCCGTCTGAATTTCGTCACAAATATCTCAACTCTTAATGGATGGATGGATTTCAAATTTGGTTTGTTGCTTTATTTAGATGTGACATACAATACGTTGTAAGTGATTTTGGGGTGCAACCTGATATCAATCTCCTGTGCGAGTTGATAGGGGTATAACTAGTGCGACAGCGAATGTAACTTTATGTTGGTCAAGTTTTTAATTTTGACTGTGTAAACTGTTACAATAATATCAACTTTTCATATAAATTCAATAAATTGAGGTAAAAATCGTCATAAGAAGAAAAAAAAAATAATGCCATACATCTACTACAGTATATTGCTATATCGGTTTTAGGAATTTACCAATGTGGACCTGCACCACTCAGAGCAATAAAGCAAGGAGAGATTGGTACAGTTAACTATGATGCACCCTTTATCTTCGCTGAAGTCAACGCTGATGTCGTGACTTGGCAGGTGCTTGAAAACGATGAAATGAAAATCATTCAAACAGACCCAAACCAGTAAGTTTAATGTTATTTATATCTCCGATCAGTATATGGAGAAAATAAATGTATATAAGCATGGTCATGGGCGTATCCATGAAAAGGAGGAGTGCTTGGCAGGGTTCCTCAGAAAAAGGGGGTGCTAGAACATTATTTTTGCCATTGTTTGTAAATTTTTCACTTGAAAATAACAAATTTTCACATATAAAAAGGGGGTTAGCACTCCCCTGCACCTGCTCTGGATCTTCCACTGCATGTTCACAGAAGACCAAAACAAATGAATGTTAAGTTTGAGTCAGCGTAACTCTTCTTTGATTCTTATAATTTTCATCTACTTTTGCTTGCAGCTTGTCAAGTTTTAAGTTAAAAGGAAAATAAAGATAAAATTATATTGCATCATTATATAATATCTTAAATAAACAGATGTAAAGATAAACCATCAGACCTTGTACAAGAGATTATGCACATATTGTTCATACATGTTTTATTTAAAGAGGTAAACCTAGGTTAAGGGACACAACTCTTAGTGGTATGCTTGTATCATATTCAATTTCACCAAAACCTATCAAGCTTTCATTTGAAACAGAATGACACCAATCCAATTTACTTTGATGCTTACATGAGATTGATGTAAAATGCTGAATACAAACATTCCAATGAGTTATGTCCCTTACCCTAAGTCTACCTCCGTAAATAAGTTTGCCGTAATTTTATAATGCCTATTGGTCCGTCCATTCGAAACTGGGAAGAGTAGTCAAGGACGTTAAAAAAGCGCTCATCCAATCGCTTTTCCTAATAAAAAAATCATTCAATTTGTGCTATACTACACAAAATCCTGTTTTTAATACATATACGTTGAAAGATAGATTCCGATCAACATGTACATGTATACAGGATTTTGAGTAAGACACTGGCTTTACAAAAATGTTAGAAAAACAATTTGCGATCTTTTGCGTGTTTCACCGTGTAAAATTGTTTAATTTTTTTCATTTTTTTTATATATTGTCATACTTACATTTAAAAAATTTCATCATATTTTTGTAGTGTTGGAAGAAAAATTAGCACTAAAAACCCTGATGGAAGGGCATACAACGGAGAAGCATCTGTTTGGTGGGGATATGGAGAAAAATTTCGTCTGGATGTCACTAGTGAATATAAATTCCCGGAAGGTTAGTTTTTGATATGATGACACGGGTTAAAGAAACACACATATATGTATGTATCATATGCTTAGACATCGCGATATTAAAAGAGCCTTAACATGCTAAGTTGTAAGCATGCTCAATATTCATTTCGCGAGGTAGGGCTTGATCAGAACTTCCTGGCGGAAGTTTCGTGCTCTTCGATTATCCCAGAGTTAGCGCGGAAGGGTCTTTTTTCTTTAAAAGACTTATTGCAAGGAGCAATGATCAAGCCCATGAGTATCTTAAAAATGCAAATAAATATCATTTTGCTATATTTTAGGCACGATAGAAGAGCGAGTAGCTGTCCAAAACGCTTGTAATGCAGTGGAATCCGCACACAAGGATGTATTTAAAGTATATGGAAAACAGGTTTGTTGGTCAGATTTAAAAAGCTAAAGGCCATTTATGGATTTTTAAAACATTTGGGTTACATTGACTAAAACAATATATCGGGTCGTTGAAGCGGTTTATTTCTCGATATTTCTTATCCCCCCAGGAAAAAACACATTGCCACAAAACATCATTGCCTTTCATGTCAATAATCAAAGTCGTTATAATGGAGACAGTTAAGGGGACAAATATAGTTCAGTCAGGTGTGTATGAACAAATCCGTTGTATAACAGGAGTAAAATAAACAGAAGTATTTATTTCTGTTCATGTAGACCACATGAAGGTGTCTATTCTAGTTCAGCAGTAGCATGAGCCCTGGCAAGATGGCAGAAAAAAGGTTTTCAGGCACATGAATTTTCTACAACTATACTGATTAGTTGGTGCCACTTCTTGGAGAAAGTTTTTCAAACACATGTATGTGACAAGTCAGACCAAAGACTGCTTAACAATGAACAGTCCAATGTCCTTTGTTGACTCCCATTGATAAAAATATCTAATCAAATTTGCTCAAAATGTTCATTGTATAAAAGGAAGTGTAACAAATTGACTTTACACGGTTAAAATATGAAATATGTTGTAGGATGTATTTGTTAAGATCACTGGACAGGACGATTTACTGATTGGAAACGACTTTAAGCTGGATATTCAGTTTAAAAACAAGGCAAATAAGAGAGACAGTCGAGATGACCGTAAACGAACTCTGACCAATATGCAGGTCAAAGTTAATGCTGTCAAGTACACCGGTGATGGAAGAAGAAACATTATCACTAAACAACTGAAAGATTCAAGTCTCGGATTTCAAGAAGGTAAGCTTAAGTATTTACAAAACCATCTGCTCTTCCAGCACGTGCTTTACAGCATTAACTGACGTATTGGCGGTTACATGTACAGGGGTATTACTGAGGACACCCCTTTTGCCAGAAGTTAAATTATTTAGTTGTATATTGTATGGGCAAAATTGGCCAATAACAGATTAGAACCGCTCTTTTCCTGGTTTGTGTCCTATTCGTCGAAAATAATGGGTTGAATTCTTTGAACGTCTTCACAACAGCTTGTAGATATATACAATGTATACATATACGTATACTTACATGTATCTCTTTAAAACAGGATGCCAAATTTATCAAATTTTAGGAAAATGAGGAAGTGCATTTAGACGTGCAGTGTGTAGCAAGCGAATCGTGATAAAAAAATAATAAAATAATAAAAAAATGCATAATGCAAGTGTGTAGTGTATATTTTTAACATGCCTCGTGTGCGTATTAGCATGTTATCATACAGTGTATGTATATAAATCGTGTACCCATTGGCATAATAAAAAAACCACATGTTTAGCCATGTTAGTCTTTTTTTTTTGTACATTGTGCATACGCAAACGACATTTCTTAATATTTTATAACATGATGGGCTTGTTTTTTTAGAGCAAACTGAAACAATTACGGTAACCAAGGAAGATTATTGGGATAAGCTGTACGACTTTTTTGAGATGCAAGTTGAAGTTTATGTTCATGTAAAGGAATCAGAAAACTCACATCTAGAGGTCTATGAGTACCGACTGAAACGTCCGGATTTAAAACTTGAGGTAGTTTATGTAAAGGCGGGTTTTTCCGGTATATTATTTTTCTTTCGCTTTATGGATCTTTTAATCGGAGAACATTATGGATAAACCACCGGTAATTAAATATTCAAAATGAACATGTGGTAAACAAATAGAAGACATTGACCTCATTGCTAATGAGATATTGGTGAATTTAAAATTAGAAAAATAAATTGTATATGATCAACTTGATGAAAAAAAAATCAACAGTTACACATCAAAATTACCATCAATAACAGATTTCTGAAAAAAATATTCCTTTTTAAAAAAAATAGGCTCGCTAAGAAACAAATAAATGATGAAAAACACTGAGCTAGTAGATTGATATTAGGTATTTTAAAAGTATTTAGGTCTCAGCAAGGAAAATTGTTAATTCGTAATTTTAACAACAAAATACAATAAGGGAGTAAAGTTAATATGTCATTCCCTTTCAAATCATAAAAAATCATTTCAAGTATTTAAGATTCTTATCAAAAAAGAAGAAAAAAAAAACATTTCAAAATTAAATAATTGAAACCTGAATCTGTATGTCTGTATATAAGGTTTGAAGTAAACAAGTCAAATTTTCTTAGAGTTAACTTCAAGTTGGTAAGAAAAGCATATATGCATTTCTGCGTTGGTCATGATGTTGTAATTTAAATTTAAATGAAAAAAAAAAAACATTCTTAATTTTTAAAGGTTCCCGACAAGGTTGAAATAGGGGTACCATTTGATATCAAGCTGTCTTTCACCAACCCTTTACACGTACCCATGACAGAATGTGCTTTAGATGTAGAAGGAAATGGAATAAAAGGCCTGCATGTTAAGGATATCGGGTAAGGATTTCTTTGTTATTATACTCCCTGCTTTAAAAAGGGAGGTGTATAATGATCAAGCTGTCCGTTCGTCCGTCTCCAGTTACTACATGTACCTTTTTTGAAATCATCGCTGAATGGAATTCAAAGAGATGTGCACACATTTTTATCAGATGATGCAAATGTGCATGCATCTCCTATATCACAATTCTATATGAGTAACTTTTGGGGTTTCGTATACAGTTGCTAGGGAAAGGGTATCACCTTGTGAGCTTTCCATTTTTTTTATGTCTTCGTTTATTATACATTCTCTACAAATTGCATTTCATCGCAATGATTATTGTATGACATTATGCCACATACTAGTAAGAGTGGTTCATAACAGGTAGCCAAATGTTTGTTCAGAAATATTGTTTAACCTGATATAGAACATGTTATGTTTTCTCACAGGGAGACATTTTTAATTTTTTACATGCTCATTCTTAAAGGAAAGTAAATGAAAAATAACAAAAGTAGTAATAAAAAAAGCGGGGATATCAAAGAGTGTAAATGACGTTAGCAAACTGACGGAAGAGATTAAAAAAAATAAATAATACTCACTTTATAGTACCATTCTGCGTAGGAATCAGGTAGTTAGTGGCACATCGTTATTCTCAATTTGGTCTCTTTAACCATATATATATTTACTTCGTCTAGAAAACACCCCAAAAGCCGTTATAAAGTATAAATACTTTGGTCATGTAATGAAACCTCTACTTTGTTTTCTTCATGTGCCACACCAAATACACATTATGCCTGATTCTTATTGAGAAAAGTATCTAATTCGTTAGTATATCATTAAAGGTACTATGGTTGTTATTTTTATAGAAATATAGCTCCTGGATCGGAGTGGAAGTCAGTCCAATCTTTAACAGTGACAGGTCGTCCTAAGGAGATTCAAATCAATGCTAGTTTTGACTGCAAAGAATTGAGGGACATAGCTGGAGTAACCATCATAAAAAATGTAGTGTCACGATAGACATGTAGTTGTAGATACGATATATGATCCTAGTAGAGCATATCTTCAATTAATTGCAGCATAGTCTTCATTGCTAAGAAATCTACTTCCTATGAGAACAATGTTGATCGAGCTAAATGTATTTTGAGTGCTGACCGATATCAACCTTACCATTGTTCCCAGTTTTGAATAAGAGAGAAAAATTTCGTCAGAAAAATTTCGACTCCTAATGAATTGATTTGTTTTAAATTTGGTGTGGGCTTTATATAGAAAGCGGCATATGTTGTAAGCAATTTCGGGCACTGTCCTGTACGAGTGGCGGTATCCATAGCATGACAACTCGTATAACATCATTTTCCATCAACATTGAGGAGAAAGTCTTTTATCATATTCAATGCTGTTTTTTTTTTTTTCATATTTACAATTATTCAATTATATTGAAATCTAAATTACTATGTAAGTTCATATATATTTATACAACAATACTCATTAACACATGACTCTATTGTTATTATTGTTGGCAGCCTTTGTAGAAATCCTGTCTATATACTCAATTATTAAAATTTGCAATTTTATACATGTAGTTGATTTACATCATCTGTTGTCACAGTAGAACCATGTTACTGTTATAATCCGTCCATTTTATTTTTGTCAATAAAGTTTTCTATTTCTACGCCATTATGGACTTATCATTTTTATACAGATAACAGATTTATAGGGTGTATTTAATCATTTTTAAGTTTAAGAAATTCGTTATTTCACTTATTGAAATGATCTTTTTTTACACTCGATTGTGCTGATCTTAAAATGTTCATTATCCACATTGATGGAGGAAAACTAACGTTAGTAAGTTCTATGTAAGTGACTAACGATAATAGGATGATTAATTGGAAAGAGTGAATAACCAAAATATGATCACGAGTGCCGAACAACGCCTAGATTTAACCAGTGTGCGGAACTTTTTACAAATGGTTACAAATGGCGGAAGAAAGTGGGAGAGTGAAATTACCGAATTTATTTCATAGTGTGAATTATCGATGTTTTCAAACTTGGAACATTCGTTAAATCACTGCTATCTATATAATAAACAAGTCTATTGTCTGTTAATAAGGTCAAGAGTACGTGATGAAAGGATCAAAATTATTTAACAGTCTAGTTTCTTTACTTATTTAAGCGTATCATGCTGCTCTTATTGCAACCTGTATTTATCGGGGCCTTTCTTCTGGACCAAGATGTTCTTGATTATCATTTATTGTACATTTAAATGTTAGTTAAGTCAGATTCTAAAACCTAAGTTGTGGAAAAATATGAAATGTTTCTTGATGGGTAGGATGAAAGGGTTTTTAAAGGTTTTTTTTCTCGAGTTCATGGGTCGAAATAAAACTCAAAATTTTTAATGTCGATTTACCGCGTAAGTGGCCAGAAAATTAAATTGGTAGATTTATCTAAAGATATTTTTTATGAATTGTGTTTAATCAAACTTAAAGGAATTTAGTTTAATATGTTTGGTACACTTTTGGAACAGTTTTATTATGCATGTGTATACGTCATTCAAGAACGTGGATTGTTAAGATGCAAGTCATTTTGCCTATAATTTAGCCACGTCTGTATTCTTGACCATTACTTTGGATTTTATAAGGTAAATGCACAATGTTTATGTAAACGTATGGAAACTAATATAAAATTTACCCATTTACGATGATACATGAAAGTTGCCCAAGCAATTCTATTTAAGAAATGTAACTCACTCAGCGTTTCTTATTTTTGAAAAAAGTTACACGAGATATCCTTTTAAAAAATTACGAACATTTCATATTTGATAATTTAATTTCTAATGGATTCCAGGAAAATATTCATAATTGATTCGCTTTCAAAACGTTCTTTTGTTTAGGGTTATTTTAATTGTAGAGTGCGAAACAAGTGACGTTAACGATGTAACAGTACCAAGCCAGGTTATACAAAATAAATAACCATTTTTGCTCAAACACAACCAACCAAGCCGAATTTTATATGAATAAAATTTAATATATACAGGTACATGCAGAAATTTTTCTTCGCTGCAGATTTCGATGACCTATAATTGCTAAATATAAAGTCGGTCAAAAGTATGCACACGTGTCAATATTGTAGCCCTGGGGGCAGACCGACGAGTTGTGTATCATGATACACTCGTTAAAATGGATGTACTCACTGTATAAGTCTCAATTCGAGAGATCTTAATTTATAGTTTGCAATGAAAAAAAAATATATTCAGCAAAATGTTAATAGATTAACTCATATTTTGTTACATACTGCTCTATAATGGAGTTTCAGAAAGCTTTGTCTACATGTAAAAAAAAAGGATTTTTTGTATGCCCTATTCAATTTAAAGAGTGGACGAACTATTCATTGGCAAAATGATCTACATACGATTTAAAGTTTGTTTATGCATCAACTGCACAGTATACTTAGCCGTTGCTATCAATTAAACTTTACCGTTATTCCACCTTGACTGTCGATTTAAACTGGATGTACAATGTATACTGTACTATAAATTTTCCAATGATTGAGAAAAATAAATTTTAAATATAGAAATTTCTTCTAATAGAATCCGATACACTCGGCAGTGCATGCGATTATCCGTTTACATTGTAAGTCACTACGGCGACACAAACGTAAACATTTGACTTCAGTGACAGGAAAGTGAGATTTGTTGGTGCTGCATTCATCCGAAGTTTAATACAGGAGGATTAAAGGTACGTGGCCATAATTCTATTTTCTGTTTCATCTAGTATCATGTCATTTCTTAGTTAACTTACGTCCACTAATTAAGATTTTAAAATTCTATTAATTACAATTAATCAATAATACAAATTGTTTAAGTGTATTATTTTATTACTACTGATGCGGGTGTTAACCGATTCTCACGTAAAGAAAATCACTTTTTAAACCCTTGTGCTTCTCATATTTTACTCTTTCCATGTTTAATGATTGTAGTCTTCTTTTTTAAATGTAGCATGTAATTATAATAAAGTATCATCCGTTTTACTTTAAGCTGTCTGTCTTTTTCTCGAAGCATTTTAAACTGCTTCGATGGTCACGCTATGAGTGCGACAGGTCGTGGATTCCAACCCTGGCCGAGTTACATTGCAAAATCTTTAAAATTAGCAGGAACTACTTCTCTGTCAATCTCTTGGTAGAAAAGACAAAATGAAATTAAAAGTAAAAAAAGAAAAACCTTCATCGAATTAAGACAGAATACCCTATCTCAAAATTTGTTGTTTTTTTAATTAGGTACCAGTGCCTTATATACGTCTAGTTTAATGTATACTGCCGTTACTGTTCTATCGATGCTGACTTGGCAATCACTGAATCCTCGTTTTATGATTTAGTGTTTCTTATGTAAATCGGACAGAAGGGGGTTCATACATGTAAAAAAAAACTCACCAGTCACATTTATTTATAACTCAGTAACCGTTACAGACCACAAAACCGATCTTAGTTTGTCATTACGTACTTACACTTTTGAGAAAAAACATATATAGATAGTGAACGAAATCGGCACTTTGCAAGAGTTACCGTTCTTGATTTGGTTTGATTTAGTTGATTTTAGTGGGAGATCAATGAATAGTTTTCTCAAAAGTACAGATCTAAATACAGAAAGGACTTTTGTTACTCAGTAGACCAAAAAAAAAAAAAAGAATTTGTTAGGTATGTTTTTCTACACTATAAATGACCTCTACATTAGGCCGTGTCTGAAATTTATTTGGACAGACACTTAAATCACGATTTCTTTACATTAAGCAAATATATACTTATATTGAACATCCTCCTTCTCTTTGAACGCTTTGAAAGTTTTTTCTCTGCTCCGGCCTCGCACATAAGACTATCGAAATTTTTCTTTTATTTTGCCTTTATGTGCAATTATTATCATTGCGATAAGTGTCTCTGTATGGAAAAGTTTGGAAATCAGGGGCGTAGACATTTTTTTTATACTTCCATTCTTTTTCATACTGACATTCAAGGCTTATTTGTCAAGCATGGTCCTTTTATCATAATTTGCTATTCATTTAATGGCCTCTGTAATCAAATTAAATCATAAAAAACGACGAAATAAACAAAACAAATTTTTCTCTATTCAATTGCACTTGATTGTTTGCATTTTCGATCCTTTTTTGTTTACGGGTGTTGCCTCTGTATCCAGGTGTGTAGCTGTAAATTGAAGTCAATGTACTCTAGTAGTTCTATATCAACGACGTAACTATATGTAAACAAACTATAGATTGGGATATTTATATATGTAATATGATCAAAAATTGTTAGTAGGAGGATATACATGTATATAGAAAGACAAATAGAAAATACTCAAATCAATAAACACCAAGGGTATTCCGTTATAGTGACGGTGAATGGTGGTGACCTTGTATAAGCATTTAAATGTTAAAAGAAAATAATGTGTACAATTTGTAAATACAGCTAAATTGTCAAAAATAAAAAAAAAGAGTTAAGTATTGGTCTCTTTAAAAACTAGGTAGAGTGATTTATTATATCTCAAGATAATTGAATAAACTGCTCAAATAAATGCACATTTAATTTGTTGTGTCCTAAAGCAACTTTTACAGTATCCATTTTTTTTATCTGCTATGTAGTATATTGTGAAATAACATTTAACTGGTCAAGTGCAAAATTGGGGGAATTTTTCTCGTATTTTTCTGCAGTAGGACGCAACCTAATTTTTGAAAGTATTAATATGATATCTTCAGTGACCATTTTTCATTTGCAGTGTTATTTTTTAATACAGTTTTTAATGATTTCCGATAAAAATATTGAGATTAAGAAATGCTTCTGTTGTTTTTTTTAAAGGAAGAGCTGTAATTTTTAAAACATTAGTAATGAAATAGGCACATGAGTGCATTTATAGAATAATGATGTTATACCTAAATGGTAAATATCAGTTCATGATTTTACCGCAAATTTCAACAAGCTTTCAATTGTACATGATTACAAACGAAATAACGTTCCTTTTCTTTTCATCAACTGTTTCGTTTGAGCAGGCAATCACTGACTGAATGTAACGTTTTGTCAACACAAGAATGATTGTATACAAATTGTGTCCGAACCGGTGAGAAAATGCTCGGCACGTCCTCGCATATTTTCCACGGTTCTAATATTCGTATATATCGTATATATTCGTATGAATGTAAGTTCATATATACAAACAGAAAAACTGACCATGGGCTACTACTACAGGAAATATTAGTTATGACAAGAGTGGAATCGCAGTTTGAAGTAAATTACGTACAGCACTGTAGAAACATACCTGCTTGTATTTATTTTTCTGTGTTAAGTGTAAGTGTTTGTAAGAATCAGGCAAAATAGGAAAAAAATAAGAAACATGCATGTCAACACCCCACCGTTCTGACAATGTAATATAACTCAAGGCTACTTTTTGAAAATACCATTTTGATCTCTGCGTCACTGGCTTTGCTTCGACATATTTCAATAGAATGTTAAAAATGAGGTTTTTGAAAGTTATCTGCCCTTGAAATGTTCATGTTCAGTACATTTCAGTGAAATTATAACTCAATACACCAACATGATGAGGAAAATATTGTTTTTTTCCTTAATTGGCGCAGATAGGCAAATACACAATCAAAATGATGTGTTTTTTTTTTCGACGCAGTCGGTATAGTTTCGGTTTTTACCCTTTGACCCTAAAAATGCTCTTCCACGGATACGCAAGTCACCTAATCAAAATTTTGTTTCCAAATTGGCCAAATACTGATAACTTAGCTGGGATCGAAAATGGAATTTGAAATTGCGGGCCATGCGTTATTTCCTGATGAAAATCATAAGTAAAAAAAAAACAAATTTTACTGCGTCGGCTATCTTTTTTAAAGATAGTACTTTTTTTTCATACCATGTTTCACCCATTTGCCAGATTCGTACAGAGACGTGACGTTTAAAGTTTTTTTTTTAATATTTTGCTTCACATTTTATCTATTATAGAAAAAATACAAAGGAAGTTATATTTCTAATATTTGCTTTAGATGCCACCAAAACGAAAACATTCGAGGAGAAGAAAGAGGAAAGATTCTAAAGACAGGAATGAAAGGTACAGAAGTAGCGAGTTCAAGATGGTCTGTTATGGTCCACCAAGAGATAGATCTCCGGCTTGGGAACGAGACAACCGATTTAATACACCAAGGTCATGTTGCGGACATCGACGACGACGACGTTCGAGAAGCCATAGCCGAGGGCGAGGGTCAAAAAGTCCAAAAGGCAGAAGAGGAAGTGGAAGTCCAAAAGGAAGAAGAGGTAGTAGAAGTCCAAAAGGAAGAAGAGGTAGCAAAAGCCCAAAAGGCAGAAAGAGGAGCAAGAGTCCAAAGGGAAGAAAAAGGAGTAAAAGTCCACAAGTACAAGTAGAGGAAAAAGGTAAAAAAGTACTCATATTCTTTGACAATTCATCAAGACTTTACCGGTGTACCTGGTCCATGTTATTAGTTTTTATTGAAGTCTGAGATTTTTTTTTCTGTTATTTAATGCTTTTTATTTTTATTTATGTACGTGTCTATTTTCTCTTTCTATTCGATAATTACGTTCCTATTGATTACCGTTCGAATCCTAATTCCCGCGATTTCTAATCTACCAGTTTCCCTCAATCATTCTATACAAGGTAAAAATATACCAAATTTTATTTCCTTTTATTCCATGTGTATAGGTATTTGTTGAATAACACGTACAACCACAAGAAATCGATTGAGAGAATCCCGAATTAGTGTACATACTTTACTAAATCATTCTTTGCGTGTTGTAGAGATCCTCAAGCGGTTAAAAGTTGAACGCATTGATTTCCACATACCAGAAAATACCAAGAACCATCGCACAAATAAGTTTCCTTGCACCAAGGAGCGGAAGAGGAAGTCGGATGGTAAAATATTGACACCAGAACTCGTAATTCGGAGAGGCCAGTCATTTTTCTTGACAATTGAATTTGACAGAGAATATGACGAAAAAGAAAACGATCTTGAATTCAACTTCAGATTTGGTAAATAAGAGTGATAGTACTAATTGCCTAAGAATCATTATTAACCTTTTAAGTGATGGCTGACGAAATGTATGTTGTCTGTATAAAAATTGATTCTTCTTTTTGTGTCCACGACTTCAAGACAGACATCGATTTCACACAAAAAAACCTTCCAAGATAAAAATATTGACGTTATAATAGAAATTAGCATTGAATTTACATGTACGATAAATTTTACATTAATGTGAAAAGGTCTGTAGGACCATGTGATTTTGTTGTGTAGTGTGTAGCTTCGTTTAGACACTTGTTATTCATTTCCTCATTTCAAATCTTCACATTTCTTCCAGTATAGTAAAAGTACAGCCATGTAGTCAAAAGTAAATTTAAAATGAATACATGTAATTCTTAAGTTGGTACGTTGGACGTAGTATAGTTCAATATTTATACAGGCAAATTTAGGTCACGTGAAACTTTATGTCAATCGAGCTTCACATGAATTTCCTGTGATCTTCACATGAAATGAACGTTATTTTCACGTAAAATTCACCTAATATGAACTTTTAATTTATATCTAACTGAAGGCTCGATTCACATAAATTTCACGTCTACTCCGTCACAAATTTTATGCGAAACAAGTTTGCCTGTAAACTGCAAATTATTTCAAAAACAATTTGGATATCAACATTGAAACTTTCTTCAACTGAGTATGTATGATACATGTATATATGGATTTTAATAAAGCTGATGTACTATTTGTGTAAGAATTTCTGTGGGGTTTTAATAAGACTTTGACGTCTATCTGTCATCAAAATTTGAAATTTTATCTTTATTTGACCACGATCCTTTATAATTTCATACTAAGGTCCTAATCCAAGACCCGCTAAAGGAACCGCTGTTGAATTTGATCTAGACGAAGACCCGGATGGAACCATTAAAACAATATATGATGACTGGTATGCAGAACTGAAAGAAAAGTCAGGGAACAAAATTAAAGTTGAAATGATCTGTCCTTGTGATACAATCATTGGTGAATGGAATTTTAGTATAATGACCTTTGCCAGGGAGCCAGGTTCTAAACCTCTAGTTTGGCAATATAACTGCAATAATGACATTACCATTCTTTTGAATCCGTGGTGTGAACGTAAGTATTTCATAGTGTATTGATGAGTGGGACTTATCAGATTAATCTTTTTTTCAATGATACTCATATAGTATTTTTTAACATTCAAATTGTGATCTGCATTCAGCTTATTTTTGTTTTCTGATATAAACTAAGTAAAGACTGGAAAAACGGTATCGTGTCAACAAACACTTGATTGTCATCTTTGATTATTAGGTTGCGTTTCCAGACCCCACCCCTTTCCATCCGGAGTGATTACACCTGACATAACTAACTTTAAGACAATTGCATTTCAGAAATCCATTTACCTCATTTCATAATATATCTTTTATTATGCATTTCCCTTTGGTGAAAGACTTTTTTTCCCATTTCGGAGTATGCCCAGTCAGTACTTCCGCTAGGCGTATGTTTGGTTCAACACTGTTTGAATTTTTATCTGAAAATATTGGTAAATATTGCAGTACTGAGTGGTTCTACTAAGAAACATAGCACGAACATGTTTGCAGTTTTCCATTTTGTTTTTCATTATGATATACGCCGTGTGTGCTTGTCAAATTGAAATGGACAATCTACATATAGGCTTATCCTCAATTTATCCACATAATTCACCTGACAAAATTATGCATCAAACTAGATGATGATGAATTTTTCAACCTACTACTTTAAACATAAAAAAATCGGAAATACACATATACATGGTATAATAGTTTAAAAAACATAGTAGTCCTAAGGCTAAAATACATTGAAACCAATGATGATCAATAAATCATACTAAGTAACTAATTTGCTGGATTACTGTTGAATCATACTTCTTTCCGAGTGTTTTTCTTGATTTAACACACACAATTTTTCAACAAGTTTTAAAAAAAATGCAATTTTTGATTTTATACGGGGATGGGGGGGGGGGCACCCCCTGGATCCGCCATTGTCTTGGCAAGAATATTTACAGTTTTTAGGCATTAATGCAAAGTATTTTTTCATGCCTAGATGATGCTTGTTATTTGGTGAAGACAGAGCTTCTTGATGAGTATGTTTTGTTAGATAGTGGTTGTGTTTACCAAGGAAATTACAAACAAGTGAATGCTAAAATATGGAATTTTGCTCAGGTAAATTGTCCTTATATATGGGATTTATATGCTAAGAGAACATTTGATCTTGAGGGATGTTTATTGTAACAATGGTTTAGCTATATAAAATGTTTATTTTCCTAAATTTCAGACCTGTAACTTTTAGATTAAATGTACTTTAAAATCTTTTTACAGAACATATCCACGAATGATGTATTCACATATTTTTAATGACATCTTTTAAGGAGCAATTGTTAGGTTAAATGAGGGTTATCGAACCAAATTGAATTGATACGCCAAAGTTAAATTTACGGTTTGAAAAGTTATATTTACACCATCAAAAATTAAAAAAAAATCTTTGCTTAATTTTCAGTATGAAGAAGACATCTTAGATATATGTCTGGGTCTTGTCACACAAAGCTTTGCCGGAAACATCAACAACACAATGGGAGATCCCGTCCATATAGCAAGAAACATCTCACGCATTGCAAGTGTTTTGTTATTATTGTCAAATGAGGAGACAGTAATGCTTCTTTATTTTGCCCATATGCTGTTTTTTTTTATAAAATGTAAATAATGTTTTTAGGCAGACTCCAATTGCGATATCTGTAGACTGTATCAATAGACATTATGATGCAATTTTTAGCTATGTTTATTCAATTATGAATATTGACTGACCAATCAAAGAACATGAAAGGTAATAACAAGATTACCGAACTGATAAATCTAGGCATTAGTCAAATGGAATAGTCTAAAAGGAAAGTCTGTAAAACAAATGGCAATATCACTGTAAAAACTGGAAACCATTGCAATGGTCTTAAGGAAGTAGACCTAGGGTAAGGAACATAACTCATGAAATCAGTGATATGTTTGTATTGCATTCAATTTCGCTAAAGTCGTTCAAGCTTTCATTTGAAACAGAATGAAATCAGTCTAAGTTACTTTGATGCTTACATGAGATTGTTGTAAATTGGTGAATGGAAACGTTCCAATGATTTTTAAGAGTTGTGTCCCTTACCCCAGGTCTACCTCCTTAACTTGGTACTGGTAATTCAAAATGAGAAGTGGGTTAAAATTGTCTTTTAAAATATATAGCTCATATGCTAAATTAATGCTGCTTTTAAGGTAAACTATGATCCCTATGATGACATGGGGGTATTGATTGGGAATTGGTCTGGTGAATATGACGATGGCAAACATCCAACATTATGGTCAAGTAGTAAAGGGATACTACATCAATTCAAGAAGGAGGGACCTGGTGTCAAGTTTGGTCAGTGTTGGGTCTTCTCTGCTTTAACTACAACAGGTAAGTTGGGCTTAGTGTTCTATAGGAAATTACATACAATTAGTTTGACTAGATTAAAGGAGGAGGGACCTGGTGTCAAGTTTGGTCAGTGTTGGGTCTTCCCTTTTGTAACTACAACAGGTAAGTTTGGATTGATGTTGTATGGGGCATTATATCTGAATAGTTTGGTTAGATTTCCATAGCACTACAGCTTGTAGGTTTTGTTCAGTTTTCCACCCGGTAACACAACAGTTAAATTTGGCTTTTTTGTTTATTGGTGATATCTTACCACTTAAAATACGTGTAAAGTACTTATTTTTGTGGGTATAAATGTTTATTGTTACCTAGTTGTTTTCTTGAGGTTTTAAGTTCGTGGACCCGAGAATAGTTTTCAAAGAAAACTTTCCACTTGTCAGGTAATTAAGATTTGTTGTTTGACTGAACTATGGAAACCAAGAAATTTTTTACCACACAGATAATAGTTTCACAACAGAAAATGTTGAATATGGTATCAGGGTAGTCTACATTTTAATTAAAATTGATCTTGCATCTTTCTCAGTTTTCATTAATGGCGCATGTAATACCCAGGAGGGATTCGACTTCCTCTTTTGGGTTTGGGGCCACTCTGTTACTTGATTTTTTTGTTATATATCATTATCAACTTTTGTGACTTTCCTTCATTGCCTCCACGTTTATCTTTAATTACTTACTTACTTACTGCCTATTACGTCCAATGGCATATGGAGCAGCAACAAAGGTACGCTACAGCTTCCTGTCTTTAGCTATCTTATGTAATTCCCAATCAATGTTGACATTCAGTACATTGTTCAATACATTTTCTGAGTATGTTGTTGCAATCATGTAATGCTCCATTTTTGATATTTTGACGATAGTTCCTTTATTCAGAACTTTAAGTATAACAGCTTCATTCCAGATATCTTTGAAAATTGGATATAAAACATTTACAGGGAAGTTGGTATTAATTTCTGCATTCAGGTTGTCGCTACATGTACCTAGTGTTTACCAGTCTTCAAACTGTTTATGGTTGATAACATTTCAGGAATTTCTCATTGTTCAATAATTATTTGGATTTCATGCTCTGGCTCAGAAATGTGAGGCTCTTCAGGATGTGGTGGTAGATCTAAAACTTCACTGAAGTGCTCCACCCAACGTCTTTCCTGGTCATTCTCAAGTATTTGTAAATTTCCAAGTTTATCTTTAATATGGATGTTTAGTGATACTTTTTGTATCCCGCAAGTCATTATATATCTATAATGCAACATATATATATATATATATACTTATGATCCTTTTTTATAATGAAACTCACAAAATGTAATAATTCAGCTATGATAAAAAAAAGTACAGAGAAAAAATTGAATTAAAAAAAGTTCAAGAAATAATGATTTCAAAATGGCCACTTTCTTTTCTACTTTCCCAGGATTTTATCTGTTCAACTTTTTTTTTCAGTTTGCAGAGCCATCGGGCTACCTTGTCGGAGTGTTACTAACTATTGCTCCGCTCATGACAGCGATGGTAGCGTGGCTATAGACCATGAATATGTAAGAGACAAGAATGGAAAGTTAAAAAAGATTCCAGGAGATTCTGTTTGGTAAGTTATCATAAGACTGTTCGATATTCTAAAAAGGCACACAAGATGTATCTCAAGGATAATTGTTTATTTTGTTAGGTCTGAACCCCGCTTCTTTCACTCGTACAAAGTGCATGTGCGGCCATCGTGCGAAACATGCCTTCAACAGTTACATTTATCAGCGAGCAAGGTATTCGAATATTAGTAATTTGCATATTTGTATATCAGTATATCTTTTAGCGGCCTTAAAGGAGCAAATGTTATGTAGCACAAAATTAAAGCTTTTATAGATACAGCCTAGACAGAACCCTTGGTTGCTACAGACTTCAAATTTTCATTTTATAACATAATTGTATATGATGCAATCTGTTATTATCGCAAAAATAAAAACAAGTTTAACTATTAAAAAATAATAATTCAAAGTTTTACCAAATATGATTTAAATGCAGCCATAAATGATTGCAATTCTTAACGAGTTAACTAAATGTTATTGATATGTTTTTTACAGATTAGCGGTATTCGTTTCATAAATTAATTTTAGCAGAATCCCATTATCCCATATTTAAAACATAACACAAAATATTTATTTACCATTCCTTTACCACATTTTCAACATTCCCGTACACCATTTCGTACATATCGGTGTTTCCTCTACCTTTCATACTGTAAGACCAGGAGTCATCCCCAATTAAGGGATTGTACCTATTACAGGAACTTTCATGTTTGGAACGAAGTATGGATGGCACGAGAGGATTTAGGCATGGGAACAGGGTATGATGGCTGGCAGGCCATTGATGCAACGCCTCAAGAACTAAGTGGAGGTACTGAAAGTTATATATATATACATAGAAATTAATGCAAACCTTTCTTCGATGATATATTTGTAAACAATCTGCCACAAAACTTTTGTACAGTATATTCTTGCTATTACGTAAGAGTACAACAATGATATTCTGGTGCTAGGTTTAAGGGAACCAATATTTAAGCGAAAATCAAGAGAATGTATTCTGAGGATCAAGACTCGACAAGGAAAACAGACATACACATAACACAAACAAAGTAATGAAAGGGAATGACCACACTAAAAACTGTTAGCATGCATCTGTAGGATAAGCGTCGTGTACTTTTTCTAAAAACACCCATCGAATTGCTCACAAAATGTTACGTCAGAACTTGACTATGATACTTTGAACAAACTGGTTCTTATTGTGCAGATGGAATTGCCATATATCACGATCCACGAGTTCAAGATGTCGACCTTTGAACTTTGTAGTGACGACTTAAAACATAACCCTGTTTCAAAAGCATAATTGTAAGAAGTTTTGCACGGAGCATTAAGTCCGCATATTTTTGGCAAGCTGAATGTATTAGTTATGATATGAGATTCCATACGAAATTGCTGAAGGAAAGTTGTCACAGCTGAAAAGAAAGTAGACATTATGGAACGAGAAGTCATTGCGTTTTCTAATAGTTTGGTCATGAGTTTTCCTTTTCCATCGATCGCTAAAAGTATGTCAAAATATGAGGCTATATAATTTTTGTAGTGTCATGTAATTATGGACTTTTGCCTAAAATATAATTCAGTGTTGCTTTCCGCGCCAGAAAATAAATGGGGCTTAGATGGAACTCAAGTGTTGTTCTCATGGAAATGGGAACCAATATAGAGATATAAAAAGTTTAATAAGCCTGTTGTTATGTGATTATAACTTAGGCTTTTAAGTAATACAAAGAAAGTTCCTGAAAATTGATGACCTTCAGTTTTCACTTTAGTTAGCAGTAGATATGTATCATTTTTCTATATGACAAAGAGAAATATTTAAAGGCACATCATCATATTTTTAATGCACCAATACATAATTATGCAATCTAAAAAAAAGTAGCATTATGGACGTATACATCCTCCTACATGGTATTAGGAAATTTCAAATGAAAATAGCTTGTAATTGTAAGAAGATCATTGGTCTTCCATTTTATTCATCCGATTATAAATATATTACCGGAGAAGGATCACATAATAAACTAAAATAATATATCTCCTGGGCAAACGGTTTATTTTTAGGACAGGTTTTCGCAAGTTTAGTTGTTTTGTCCATGGTCTCCAGTTGAATTGAAATCAAATGAATTTATATATTTTATTTATGATTCAGGCGATGAATACCTACCAAATGAGAAAACATTACCCAATCTCTATAAAGAACAGTGTTTAACGTTAAGATCTGCCCCATTAAGTGCTTCCTTTTTTTATAGATAATAAACTACAAATATTGTGTTTTAGGGGAATATAGATGTGGGCCAGCGCCTATCGTAGCTATCAAGAGGGGCAATTTAGATAGGATGAAATATGACTGCCCATTTGTTTTTGCTGAGGTCAATGCTGATATCATCAAATGGGAAAAATTATCCGACACAAAGTGGAAAAAGATAAGCGTCGACTCAAGGAGGTAATCTATGAATTTCCTTCATCTATTCGTTACCATTCTCTAAATGCAGTATACAAATGAAAGTTTATCCTTATTCAATGTATACTGTGAAGATTTATATTTGTTTTTCTTGTTTTGTTTACACCTTTCTACAATATTCGAAGGCTTAAAACGATGTAATCAATGTAAATTCATATCATTTTACACAAGTTTCTAAAGCGGTGCTAGAGTATTGGAACTGTTGAATATGTTCAAAGAGTAATCAAGGGAACCAAGGTTATAGCGGTAATCAAAAGAATGTAATCCAGGGACAAAGACCAGACAGGGAAAACAGACATACACAACAAAGAACACAAAGTAACCAAAATCGTACATACAAAGTAACAAAAGTAAATGAGCAACTCTGACTCCACTAAAAACTAGGAGCATGGACAAGGTGCACCGGTAGGGTAAGCGTCCTCTGCTTTTCTAGAAACACCCGCCGAGTTGCTCATTAAAAGTCAAGTCCGGGGTAGACAAACGAGGAAAGGCAAACTATGACCCGTTGAATAAATCAGTTTTCATGGTGCTGATGGATACATCATAACGATCCACGAGTTCATGATGACGACCATAAAACTTCTGTAATGATGACTTCAATCTTGTAGTAAAATAACCCTGTTCCAGAAGCTTATTTGTTAGAGTTCTAGTGCGATACAAAAAGTCTGCGTAGTTTCGGCAAGCTCTGGCATAACGTATGAGTTGTGATATGAACACTCCATACGCAGGAGCCGAAGATTGTTACCACAGGTGAAAGGAAAGTTGACAATTCTGAATGAAAAGTCATCACGTTTGTCAAAACCATTAGATTGTTCTAGATTTGTATTCTGATGATATTTGATGCTTAGAAAAATGTGGAAGAAGACATACTGTAACTGTATTTTGTCTTTTTTTACTGAGTCAGATATACCAAAAAATGAATCCCAAATTGTATTAGCTCTCAACTCAATTATATATAGTCATTTTCTATTTAAAAGGAATTGTGAATTATAGTTAAATATATTTTCAACATCATTTTAGAGTTGGGCAGAAAATCAGCACCAAGAAACCAGACGGGAAACCTTACACGAAAAAGACATCAATCTTGTTTTGGGAATGGGCTGATGACGCTGATAGGCTTGATATAACTAATGAATATAAATATAAAGAAGGTATTTATACAAACTAATTTTGGAGATAAGTAAAAGCAAGAATACCATGGTAAGAAAAAGAACTATGATATTCAACATTCGGTGACAAATACTAAACCAGGATAACATACTGGTCACCAGATCGAAACGTACACGGTCACACGCACATTAAAAAAACCTTAAGATTAACTTAGTAAACAGTACTTCTCTGAAACGTGTAGTCAATGATATGGCCATGTGCACTGGTAGGGTCGGTGCCCTCAGCTTGCTACGTGTACTTTCATTTGTTTATGTGAACATATTTTTTTATTGTGATTGTTTGAGTTATGTTTACACTTTATTCAACTTTTTTTTTCGCTTAAACCTCTGTTTTGTTATGGTAAGTGGTATTTCCGACGCCATATTAGCTGATTCAATCAAGTGTAAAAACATAATTGAAATAGTTGACGAAGTTTCAACGTAACTACCGCAATGGATAATTCTGAAGTTAGAGTTAGCTAAACGTTCATCGAAAACTAATTATTTAGCTAATAATGAACAATGGTAAGATGTGAAAATAATTTTACAAAATTAAACTTTAAAGGGACAATTGAAGAACGACTTGCTGTTCAGAATGCAAACAGGGCTTCCGTTTCCAATAGGGAGGTAGTTGAAACAGAACATCAGGTAACTTCAACTTAAAAATAATTTAATGGAAAAAAATACCGAGATTGGTACATAATAAAATCCCATTGAATCCAACCTGCTAAATGCATATTCAATTCTGTCTAACAAACCTTGTGTATATATATATATAACCACTTGAGTCTAACGTATACTGTATATCGCTGCTTGTGTACATTGTGTATAGTCACTTGAGTCTAACTTATCCTGTGTATATCCACTTGAGTCGAACTTACCCTGTGTATAGCCACTTGAGTCTAATTTACGTTGTGAATAGCCACTCGTGTTTAACTTACCCTGTGTATAGCCCCTTAAGTCTTACTTTGTGTATAGTCACGTTTCTTCGAAAATAATTATAGCAATGAAACAATGAAATGAAAACCATAAACGTATAACTGGTATACATCTAAGTAGTATGGAACATGTTTCTTTTTTTGTCGTCTACCCGCAAGAACGTCAAAGTTATTTGAATTTGCCTTTTAGAAGTTGTTTTACCATAACGGATTATAATGAAAATATTCCTTTTATTTTGTCCGATATTCAATTGTCAACCACTATGAGTGTAGTTATCATGTAGTTTCAGTACTGTTTACTTTCAGGTATTTTTTTATCACAAAATCGCATGTACAGATGTTTTTTTTTTTGCATTTAATAAAAAAAAAACGGAATGGGGATTGTATTGGGGATGGGGATTTTTCTATGGGGAACGGGGTATTAACAGTGGGAAATAGGGATGAATACAATAGGGAATGGGGGATGATATATAGTATAAGTGAGAAGAGATGCATGTAATTGCTATATATAGAAAGATTAATCGTTTATTGCAAAAGCATATCAATGCAATAACAGTAACATAATAGTATCATTAGTAAATATCATGCAATAACCAAAGACATAACAGAGACCAAAATAATACGTACATGTATAGCTGACATTATATGACACATACATGTAATATACTCATATACACAAGTCGCAGATAGTATGACGTTTCTTTGTTCTTAAATGTCTATCAGAAAACAAACTATAGTAAGATAACTGATTTATTATGTATTTCAACAATAGGACACATTTATCCATATTTGGCCATTAAGAATAGAACTGGGGTAGATATTTTAATCTAAATTATTTATAGGCTGGTCAAATCATTATAAAATGATATTCATTTTCTATATATTGCATATAACAACAATTACATATTCGTTTATATAACAAAATATCTCAACATTTCTGTCAATTTTATTGATAACTTTTTTAAAGGATGTTTTCATCACAATCATGGACAAGGACGGTATACTGTACGGAGATAGCTTTGACGTCGAAGTTAAGTTGACAAACCAATCAGAAGACAAGGAACCCAGGACTGTCACAGACCTCGATGTCAGTGTAGATGTTATGACTTATACAGGCGATGAATGTGGTCAAGTCATAGACAAAAAATTTGACAATATATGTCTTAAATACAATGAAGGTGAATATGAAGTTATGGGAATCTTATGCATGGTCGATCAATCTTCTAACGAAATATTCGTTGTAATTTCGAAATTTGTTAGATAATAAAATCATTGGAGTACAGAAGGACTTTTATTTAGCAGCAAAGTGAAAAAACATTGTTCAACTTAAGGCCCATGCGCTTACTAGGCTAAACCACATATTAAGAAAGAAGTGCGTGCAAGAATGGAATATACATATCTTTTGAAATAACGATAAAATTGGGTTTTTGCATACAAATATTCAGTTTTAACAATTATTGTTTTCAATAATTTTAACTTTTTTGAGACATGGGCTGAACAAATTCAGTCATGTTAAAGACATTTGTTTCTATAGTCTTCTCTGAAATACTAAATTCTCCAATATCTTGTCACTTTGCAAATCTGAAATGGTTCTATCCAGCTTCTAAATATTAAAGTCACTTGTATTCGTTAGAACACACAGTTACCATAAAGATAACCCCAGATGACTACATAGGTAAGCTAGTTGAGGGTTACATGATGAGTACTACTGCAATTGTAAAGGTTAAAGAGACCAATAAAATCCATTTGGCCGAGGAAGACTATCGTTTGAGAAGACCTGACCTTGAAGTCAAGGTAAGATTTTGTTTTTGTAAAACATGTTAATTTAAATGTAGAGGATAGGAATGTTTCGGTTGATTAATTGATCGATTGATTGATTATGGTGTAACGTCCTTTGTCGGATATTTCATGCATTCTAGGACGGAAAATAGTGATCAATCTATAAGCAATGCTTTGTACGCCAAGTCGGATCTTTAACTTACGAGCTCAGAGAAGCAAAACCCCACTGGTAGCCATGTCTTCCATTGGACACATTATTGATTCTGACTCCAATCCACTCGTCACTCTTGCTTAAATGTCACATGCTTGGGGCAGAAGCATAGACTAATGACTGACCGAATTTTACATGTGAATTTGGGTTATGGTATAGTGAATGGTGGTTGGTTGGTTGGGCGGGCTATTGGTTGGTGAAATTATTTTTGTTACACATCTCAGGATCTACTTACATAGGAGCTTTTTAACATTTGCTAACCAGCATCAGGTAGGGGTCCAATTTCAAGCATGTCAAACATCTACTTCCTCTTTCACTAAATTTTACCATTTCTGTCCTTGATCCAACTCTTGGCGGGACTCGATCGGGGATCGAATCAACGTGGACACTACCAGAGACCACCGCAGCAGTCGACACGAGTATAATTTGCTACTTGTACCATGGTATACTTAATACTGGTATTTGAAACATGTATGCTTATGCTTAACTTGCATTTGATCTAAATTTTCATTTGGGTTTTTATGTTGTAAATAAGCAGAAATGAATTTTTCAGTTAACATCATTGAATCTATGATAGTCCTTTCTGAATTCAAATGATGCTGTCATAACGAAACAATGTTTCTTCCAGGGCCCGAGTTCAGCAAAAGTAGATAAGCCATTTGAGATCGAAGTGTCATTCAAAAACCCATTGAATTTGAAATTAACGGGTTGTAAGGTTATGGTGGAAGGAAATGGTATAGAAGATATAGAAGTTGCAGTGGAGTAAGTATACTAAAGAAGATGAAGGAGAAATAATACAGAAGCACACCAATATTTTACTCATGAAATTAGACTGACTGTGAGTAATCAAGGGAGCCAAGATTCTAGCGGAAATCAAAAGAATGTAATCCAGGGACAAAGACCAGGCATGGAAACAAACATACACAACAAAGAACATAAAGTAACTAAAATCATACATACAAAATAAGAAAAGAAATTAGCAACTCGGATTCCACTAAAAACTGGGAGCATGGACCAGGTGCACCGGTAGGGTAAGCGTCCTCTGCTTTTCTAGAAACATCCGCCGAGTTGCTCATAAAAAGTCAAGTCCGGGGTAGACAAACGAGGAAAGGAAATATTCGTATTGGCTCACCAATAATGATATAAAATAATATAATAGTACTACAAATTTTTAAATGGTAATTGAAACATGTATCCTGTGGTATTAACAGATGAAAAAAACGTTCTAAAGTGCGTGTCATTAACAAAAGACGCGTTAGGCTCTTAAAATTCAATTTCTCCATTTTCACGATAACCGATGATGAATATGGAACATGAATTTTTTTATTCAAACTTTATAGTCCCATCAAAGGAGTGAACATAATGCTATTTACATTGCTAATGATCGAAACAAAATAATGAGGACTGTGCTTTTTTGTTTCCATTTTTATATGACAATGATAATGGGGTTGTGCGACACCACCAGAAGAGGCAAGGGAGGAACAGTGAACCAAGTAAATAATTTTGTGAGGCATAATTCTAAATAATGCATATGTTCGATGATAACGAATATTTTAATTATTTTTAACATAAGCATTTTATATCTTATTTTTCAAGCCCGGTTGGCCCTAAAGAAAATTGGAAACAAGATATACAGATAGTACCATTGAAGGAAGGTTCGATAACTCTGAATGTTCAATTTGATTGCAAAGAAATTATTGATGTTGCTGGATATAAAACTGTTGAAGTCAATTAGTCATTGGACTTGAGTCCTGCTCTAAATATTGAAATTTTATGTAGACTTTAGACTAAATGAAGAAAATTGTAGATGGATATTTATAGCACTGTATCAATTATGTAATGCTTACGTATATCCTTTCGAAAAGTCTTTAAATTAAGAGAATTATTGACATGATTGTATTGTTAATACAATTTTAATATCATTTTTTCGCATAGAATTAGTAGAGGGTATGGCACTTTAGTCATTGGAAATCAAGTGGCCTCTTCATCTTCTTGGCCTCGTTGAAATATGAAAAAAAATATTGAATTAAAACACATGTCGACGCATGTAGTCTAAATGCATGAACATTATATGTAAACAGACAAAGACAACGCACGTTTCAGTGAGTAACTACAGCGATAACTTATATGACGTAATATTTTTCCATGCAAATAGCTGATTACCATCAGGTGTCATGCCGACAGTTTTTAAAAGGTATAAAATGTAGCCCTAATAAATGAAAATAAAGCGTCTGAATATATATCCTTGTACTTTTATTTGCCAAATTTATTATACCTTATTTACAATAATTTTACCAGGACAGTTACAATGTTCTTGTGTTTTGAATATTTCAAATGGTATACCATGAAAAACACGTGTTTTATATGAATATATATTTTATCCTATTTGATAAATCTGTTTATTTCTCATACTAGATGTAAGTCGACAAATGCGTGCACTTTAATCCAATAGCACAAGTGTTCATGGTTGAGCAAAATTTGAATTGTCAGTTCAGAGTGTTTCGACTTTTTTGGTATCGTGGTTCCTTCGATTGGCCTTCCATCCTAGTGTAGTGGTAACATAATAGTATAATGTATGCATAATTAAACAGGAATCGAACTTTAAACGGTGTTTTGTATACCTTTTATTTTCATATCGAGAACATATTTGTCCAGGGTGGTGGACATGTTCCCAACTAATATTTGGTACTTTAATGGGAGCTTGTACCCTTTGCTCATCGATCTGTTATTTCACTCTTGTAATACAGGCCTTATAGCATATCTGGTCCGAAAGATAATACAGCACTTTGCCGGGTTCTTTAATCTAAGTGTCCGCTACATAAATAACGTTCTATGATTGTGTAATCCTTGATTCTGTTATCGTTTACATCACATCTATTCCAAAGAACTTTAAATATATTACACTACAGACACTAAGAGGTATACCTCACAGACACTAAGAGGTATACCTCATATTTTGACCTATTAGAAGTCAACAATGATGAAGATTCAAACTATTTCACAATTACGGCTCTTTGATTTTACAAATGCCCTTTTTTTCAATGTCTGAAGCATTTTTTTTTCAGCCCCGGCGCTGTGTATGGACTTTTTTTTAGATCACAACTCATACGTTATACAAGGCCAGTTGAATCAACATGGGTTTTTGTACCGTTTAAAACTTCTCACAAATAAGCTTTTTGAACAAGATGATTTTGCTATCATACAAACGATACTCAAATAATCACTTGATGAATTTTACGGTTTAAATCATCACCAGCTGTTGTTATGGTATGGCCATGTCCATAATGAGAATTGATGTGTTTCACATTTTTGTTTCAAACCGGATTCGAGCAATTCGGCAGTACTTCTAGAAAAGTAAAGGACGCATACCTGACCACTACACATCATCATCCACGTTTTAGTGGCGTCAGCATTTGATTGCTGTGTTTTTACTTTGAATTAAAGTGCGTAAAGTTTGTGATATTTTGTTTGTATTGTTTGAATCTTTGTCCCCGAATCTCTGGATTGCTCATCTATATTTAACTACCTGTGTTTTTACTTTTAGTTATTTTTTTTTTAGCAATTTTGCATATTTTATTTGCAATTATTTAAATTTAAAGCATCAAAACATATGGTATGAAGGCTTGTTGTTTTCTTATCGGTAAAGTCTACTGGAAATATATAATGTTTTTCTTTCTATTTGAGATGACGATCGAAAATCTACTCAAAAGTTAATTATAATATAAAATAAAATGTTACGTAACGTGATCATTCGATTTTCAAACAATTTTTCTTTTTTTAATCTTAAAACTTTGGAAGAATAGGTTGTGCATCAGTGTTGTGTTTGGAATCTATGTTCTATTAAGACCAGCTAGTTGTACATTTTTATTTTCCTAAAATATTTAAGGATATCGGTTAGATATCACATTGATTCAAACTAGACGATCCTTGGATGTCGTGTTTACTTAAGGACCAATGTAATGCCCAATAAATAGGACAGCACCAGTCTGTACATGTCTTATATAAAACAGAAATGGACGATTAGCGGTGAAATCCTGCTGTGGATGAAACTTCGAAATGACAAAAACCGTAGCAGCCGCAGCCTCGGTACCAAACTCATTCACTTTTATAAAAACTTTATGACGTGCTTCCGATACATACATACCTTTTTGAACTTGTTTTACTAATTTTAAAAAGTTTGCAATGCCAGGTTTAAAAATGTCGGTAATGCCCAATTCAGGCAGCAAAACTTTAAGATTAGTTTCGGATTCAAAACTGAATTTAGGTATTTTTACAAGAAGGCCAGTGTTTACGAAACTCGAATCTATGACATGTGCAACAGAAGGTGAGAAAGATGATTTTAACTGTTTCAATCCATATATTCTTCTTGGCAAGACAATCACCATTTCATATCGTTTCCCTTCATAAGGCAAAGCTATTGCTTCGAAGCTCCTACCATTGTAATAGCGCAAAGTGTGTTTCAACTCCATCATATCAACGTTAACTTTCCTTCCATTTGTCAAATAAAACACGTCGTTTTTAGTGTCTTTTGGGTTAAATAGCGTTTCCCATTGTCCCCTGAAGTAAAGAGCATTTACGAGGACCATGATAGTGTTACTTCCAAGCCAGTTAGGGTCAATTAAGTCTTTAATTTTATTGTTAGTTTGTCTAGCAACGTAACGGTTCATAACACGTGCTGACCGTTTACTCTTTTTGAAGTCCAAATTTCTAATACGAGCATCGAAGTAGGTCTTCGCTGTGTTGCGAACATTCCTGGTGACTTGCAATCCTTTCTTTACAAAGAGTCTTGTTGCAATGTAAAGTTTATTTTCTTTTGCACTGAAAACGTGATCTTTTGAAGACTGATATTGATGGTAGATCAGTGCGTCATTCCATACACTGTCCAAAACAGCTGATTTTATTTGTGTTTTGCTTGATCCACCAGTTCCAGCCATCAGCATTAATAGAGCGGAAATAATACTGAACGGAGATAAGCATTCACTTCTGGTTCCATCTATCTCCCGATAAAGATCGTGAGAGAAACTGATTAGTTTTTCTTCAAATAGTGACTGAGTTGGTATTATATCCATTTCTAATGACTTGTTGTACCTTTCTCCTCGGCAGTCGGAGGTAAAATGAACATATACTTGACAAAGCATAAGCATATCATTTCATTTTCATAATAAAATCTCTCTTTTTTTCAAGCTGTCGTATTTTATTACTTCCGCTGTATTAATGAAGTATTGTGTAATGCATTTAAGAACAAATTTTATGGATTATTATATTAGAAAAGAAGGCAATTACGCAGCCGAAAATACACTAAATATGTGCCATCTGTCTGTTAACATTTGAAGCTTCGTAATAATACAGTGTTGTGTATCCTGGTTATCGAAAAGGACAGTAAGTGGTCACGTTCACATTTGTTTGAAACCGGAGATTTTGTCATATTGAATATATTAAAAACTATGTATTTAGTAAAATCTTTAGCACATCTTTTTGCCGCGTCATTCGGAGAACTATGCATTTTCCGAAGATCGGATGGCTCGAATGAATTAGAATAGATGAAAGGCTGCGGCATAATGTGCATTTTCCGAAGATCGGATGGCTCGAATGAATTAGAATAGATGAAAGGCTGCGGCATAATGGACATCAAAGTTCTTTGGTGATGAAAGTAACAGAGGCCTTCCAATAAATTCAAAACAGGTTTCCGAAAATGCTGCGGTATATGACTTGCAACTAGACACATTCGGAACACATTCATATTACATATACATCGATGCTGTTTTCTGAACTAATTACAAAGACCCCAGCAAAAATCCCCTTACTCCAATACAATTTTACCTCGGATGTCTCGAACCCGGATGAATCGAAACCTCCGATATTTCAAGGTAATCAATCAGTCCCCTCGATTGGACTTCGAGGTTACTTAACCCTGATTTATCGAAATTAGCGTATTAGTTGGAAAACTGATTTCTTTATTACAAACCATGGTCGAAGTGTGTTTTCACAACGATTATCGTGGCTTTTTAAATTAATTTGTTGACACTCTTTATGGCTTGATTTGTTTATTTGATTAATTTAAGATTGGGCGTGTAGTGAAAAGAAACGAATTTTATAAATTACACGTTGGAATTCACACTAACTGTGATATCGGATATTTTGATATTTTGATAATTAAAAAAAAACATACAGCTGAATTGTAATGGTATCTGACTATTTAATGAAACATCAAGCAGAGATAGTAAGTGTATTTTAACGAATATATTCGTTTCGCCGGTGAATTTGAAATTCTATCGTAATAATGCACATAGTTTGACGATACTCCTGATTGTGAGTCAAACAAAGCAGCATGTTATAAACTATGTTTTCGATGTAGAAAAAATAGAAAATAAATTTCACTAAAGCACTCGGTGCCATTCAGTATTTCAAACATGATATACAACATACAAAAAAATATATCTTCCGATATGAAACGCATTACATTACGAAGTACCGTGTAAATATTTACCAAAGAAGATGTCTTTTCGTATTTATCCGCCTCTGTTAGTGTTACTAGCTTCATCCTGCGTAGATATAGACCTTTCCGAACGAAGAAGCAATGAAAACGAAATTTAATGTCTTAGTATATCTCAGTTGGCCAGAGGTATCGAACCAACGACTTGTCTCGAAAAATTATAAACAAAATAAAAATAGAAATGAATATAGTTCTTAAACATTCGTCATCTACGTCCTCGTGAAAGTTAGTTGTACTATTATGTTTGTCCTTTAAGACAAGTTTTTCTCAACTTGCATAACTTAGTGTGGCATCAATAAATTAACGGAACAAGCATTGCTTAAAGAGGATTATGTCTGCCGTTCTAATGATACGTAAGATCGTGATTTTGTTACCGTTGGAGATTCTCTGACTTCAGTTGTTGCAGGAAAGTACTTTAAGATTAAGTGTAACAGATTTGTTGATATTTCTTTTTTAGTTAGTCGTATCATGCAAATCGTGTCTAATTTTCCTTCAATTGTCGTTATTTTCTTCAAAAGTAAGCATTTTGAAACTTTGCGAAAGAGTAATCAAGGGAACCAAGGTTATAGCGGTAATCAAAAGAATGTAATCCAGGGACAAAGACCAGACATAAACTGCGAAATCATATCATAAAAAAAGTTCGTATCTAATGCAGTATTGATTATCTAAATTAAAATAATTATAATCATCATCATCATTTTATAGATAATGTTGGAAGCATTCTATTGTTGAAAGATACTTCCCATCATTTATTCATAAAATTGGTCAAAGTAGCGGCCTTACATCAAAGGCGGTAGTTTGTTGGTTAGATCTTTGACTGAGTAATAAAACAGAGACTATAGCTGATATTCAGAATGTGTTCGACCCTTGCGATATATATACCTGTGAGATTTTGTTTAGTTTTCGCTGGCACTGTCAAAATCGGGCTTACTTGTCGGGTTGAACAAGTAATGTGCAGGGCCTGTCACGTGAAACTTCTATCGATTAATTGATTTACTTTAAACACAATTACTAACTTTTTATGATTATGCATTAGTGAACATGCACTTCAAACGTTCTGTATCAGTATACTGTATGTGTATAATAAAGATAAGAAGACCTGTCAGCAATTCTTACTATATTGACCCCGACCTCCCAATTGATAAATGCATCTTTTGACATCTTTATTGTTTTAGACCAAATTAATGAAATAAAAGATGTACAAAGGAAACATGCAAGAATGGTTTTGCGAAATTTTTAATGAATTTCATTTATTTGTGTTAGAGGAGCAACCGATAAAATGAATATCTCTATATCACCCTCGTCATAAATGACAAAATCCATGTTTTGGTATTTGTAACACCCGATTGATTGGTTCAAAGTTCAGAGTTGCACAAAGATGTATGTTATAAAGATTCTGTGATATATTTTTTTTTTGGATTGAATTACGCTTAACTGTGTAAGGAAAGTAACGGATAACAGATGCGTAAAGAAGTAAGGTATAAGAGGTGGGTATATAAGTAAGTACACATAACATGAAATCGTTTAAATTGTACTTTATTTTATTTCAATTCTTCAAATAAAAGAAAAACCTTTGTGCCATGGAACCCATAGTATCTGATAACTTAATAAAACAGAAGACAAATAATAAATTTCATTCAATTTTCAATTCAAATCTTCAATTTCCTAACAATAATATTCGAATTCTAAATTTAATCATTAAGCAAGTATATTTTGAATTATAGTGACTGGTGTAAACAAAAAAAATGTTTGTACCGTAATAACTTTTGTTGTTGTCATCCGATCTATAAAACCTATATCACTTTTAGAGTTGAATGATAGACGCTATACATTTTATTGCAATTTTCAAGGACCATTAAAATGTCCGATAAAAAGGATAGATCCAGTCTCCGTGTGCCTTATATAAAACAAGAATGGGTGGTTAGCAATAAACTGTACCCAAGGCAACGACCGCACTTGCACAACAATGGCAGTGGCAGCGGCAGCTTCAGTGCCTAGTTCGTTCACTTCTATGACAACCTTATGACGAACTTCCGATACGTACATATCCTCCATTACATTTTTTATCAGGTTTGTAAAGTCTGCAATTCCTAATTTGAAAATATCTGTAATACCTATTAAAGGTAATACAGTTTTGAGATTAGTTTCAGATGAAAAGGAAAATTTTGGAATTTTGATACGCACAAAACTTCTCTGCATTCCTGCGTCAATAACGTTTGCAATCGAAGGTGAGAATGTTTTTTTTTAAATTATCGAATCCATCAACTTTTCTTGGAAAGACAAGCACCATTTCGTATTTTATCCCTTTATATGGCAGTGCAACTGCTGTAAAACTTCTTCCGTTGTAATAGCGTACGGAGTGAACCATTGTCATCATATCTATTTTAACTTTATTGGTCATTGTTAGGTAAAAATCCTCCTTCCGAGTATTTTCAGGATTAAATTGGGTTTCCCATGTCCCTTTGAAATATAGAGCATTGACAAGAACTAAAACGGTGAGTTCATCAAGCCAGCTTGCTTTAACTAAGTCTGTAATTTTGTTATTTGTCCGTCTTGCTATGTAACGGTTTATTACACGACCAGATTTTGCAGATTTCGTGAAATCTAGTTTTCCAATTCCGGCATCAAAAACATTTTTTGCGAGCGGCGAACGTTCCTTTTGATTTTCAGTCCTTTTTTGACGTACAGCTTAGTAGCAATATACAGTTTGTTGTCTTTTGCACTGAATACATACTTTGTTAAGTTCTGATATTGGCGATAAGTTACTTGATCATTCAGATTGTTGTTTAAGATAGCGGACTTTATTTGTGTTTTACTTGATCCACGAGTTCCGGCCATTAACATAAATTTCCCATTAATAAATCCACATCCTCATCCCAATACCCATTTCCCTTTTATGCCATAGAAGGAGAAGCTTACACAATACATGTACTGTAGTTGTTCTTATAATTTAATATTTAATAAAAAAAAATTGTCAACGCATGTAATCTTAATGCATGAACATTATATGTACACAGACAACATGAGTTTCAGTGAGTAACTACCAGTAATACCCTTTATGACGTTATATTTTCCCATGCAAATAGTTTATTACCACCAGGTATCATGCCGACAGTTTTTAAATAGTATAAAAATGTAGTGCTAATCTTTCAATAATAAACCATATGAATTTATATCTTTTATTTACCAAAGGCTGAGGGTACATACGGTTTTGTAGCGCCATTTAGAAAAAAATGAAATAATCTTCCTTTAGTAAACTCAATTTTTCCATTTAAAAAAAAAACTAACAATTTGTTTTATTTTCCTTTAACAAAATAAAAAAAAAATATTTTCGTTTTCAAACAAAATAAAGAAAGCTATTTGCGTATTCAATCAGTATATGTTGACTAAAGGCAAAGCCGTCTGTTGGGGTTTTAATTGGAAAACCTAGTCAGAGACATTTCTTCCTTCTGTTTAATTTGGATATGTTGATTTTTTTTAAGTTTCAGTGTCCGACGTAAATGTGAGAAAAAATGTTGAGTAGTCATGATGGTTTGGTACAGTGAAGTATGTATCACCGTAAAGAATCTTTACTTCAATCTACGCATTAAAAAACTGTAAGCAACCAATAATTTCTGCCCCCGTTCTGTAAAGTAGTGTTTTTCAACTATGATTGGCATAATTAAATACACAGTTATATAAAATTCGGTTATCATCGAGAGAGTTTTGCTGAAAGCCGATTCAACAAAAAAGAGACAACAAAAACAAAACAAAACAAATCACATGTAACCATTGGCTCCTCAGCTACATAGTAGCACTGCATCAGAGACTATTTCATTAATGTAAAAAGACTATTCGATATAAAACGTACGAAAAAACAAATGACACTTTTTCAATTAAATCTTACGATTGCGAATTGTACTAAATTGATGTAGGAAAGTTTGAAATAAATGCATCTGTATATAGGTGTTAACTCTCCCGCCTTCAGCGGGAGACTCTGGGTATTTCATCATACATTCAGTAATCTCATACTGTCTTGTCCGTCTCCCGGCAAGAGCTGAAAACTAGCGGCTTTCAGAATTTTCGGTATTCATCTGTAACAATGATGTGGAGGAAAAGTCATGAAGCTCAGAAATGACAAACTTCATTTTTGATCAGTATTACAGTAATTCATTTCTAAATGCCAATCAAGTGTTGTAATGTTTGATATTAATGGATCATAAATTCCATCGTAGTATTTTAAGAGTAAGATATGTCGTTAAATTGACGCTACGTCAAATCTCCCTCTTTCGGAAAATTTAAAAGGGGGAGGAGGTCTATTTCTATTGAGTCCCTATTATTTAAGTCTACGCAAATGGTATGTCTGTTCAAATATCATATCTGAAAATCAGGGTAAAAAATATTTTTGTTTAAATGTCACGTACCACAAAATCACAAATCGTTCGAGGCTAGGCTACGCTTATGTAACTTAACTATCCACAACGTATTGTCGCGCCTCTCCAAATCCACGACCCGAGACCCTTTGTTTTTCAAGATTTTAAAGAGGCGGAAAAAATATTTTGAAAGAAGTGAATTTAATACAAACATTACACAAGATGCAGCTGACTGAAAAAAAAAAACAACTTCGTTTAACACAAAATATAGACACTAAAATATGCACGAGCATATTCGGAAATATGATCAAAAGCTGAACTGGTGACATCAAATTGCACGATATGGACGATTGGACCCAATGTAAGATTAGACGTGTTTAACAAATACTAAAATTACATGTAGCTATTTACACATGACTGTTGAGGATATACATGTACATCCATGCACCTCATGAACATCAAAGTAATTCATCAGGTAACAGCATCGGCTTTGATATAAGTACGGATCTGAATTGACATATTAAAAAAACGAGTGTAAACTGAATACGAAATAAATGTTGAGAATGTTTATAAATTACATTATAATGTAAACAGGAAATTCAAGTGACAGGATTTTATACAACACAAAAATGCGTGAAAATTGAAAAACATCTTGCATATAAACTTTGCAACAGCGAATACATGCAGAAACATGTTTGATATGAGTACAATATACATATACATATACTGGAGATATTTTTTTTCGAAGACGTTAAGCAGTATTGACAGACGTGTTTTTTGAATCATTATAATTCGTAATCATTTTATTAGATAAATAAACACAGTTTGTTTTTTCCATGCAAAATTAAGAATCAGGAGAAAATTAAATCTTTATTTGTGTTTGATATTAAAACAGTGTTTCCAACTTTGCCCGGATCATAGTAGGGAGTGGACTGCGTTGCTACATTTATTACAGACAAAATTATCTTTATAGTGTGCGGTACTGGTTTCTATACACTAATGCTGATACTTGTACCATGTTATCAAAAACCTCTCAGTCAACGAAAAAGTAAATCACTCTGTATAACACTGAGGGTTTTACACGGATACTAAAGCAAACAAGTATTGAAAACAACGGTGTAATTAAGTAACATGGACATAGAGATCCAGCGTTAACCAAAAAACCTTTTTCATGTAAAAAGAATGAATAAATACACACTTTTAGTTTCAACCTTTTGTCGGTTAATGCATTTCGCTATGAAATAAGTTCAAAAGAGTGATAAAAATGCTATTTTATTTACTGAATAGCCATTAAGACAGTTTTTGTGCAATCGTTTTTTCAATGTTTTTTTTTCAATTATAAACTTAATGCATAAATTGAAAATTTAAAATAGAAATTATATGATTAGTTTTCTTACTAATTTTGGACAATTTTTTGACCAATTATTTAAGTTGGCAGAATGAGGCCTTATGGGTCCCCATCCTTATTGACAATAGTTTTACCTGTACATGTACAATGTTCTTGTGTTTTGAATACTTCAAATGATATCAAATGAAAAACACATGTTTTATTTGAAGACCTGTTTTATCCAATTAGATAAATAATTATTTCTCATACTAGATACCATTCAACAGGTGCGTGCTCTTTAATTCAGTAGCTCACATATTCATGGTTGAGCAAAACTTGATTTGTCAGTTCCTACTCCTTCGTCCTATTTTGGTAAATGCTGATGTTTTGATAATACTTATAAGATTGTGTTCTAAGTAAGCTCATTTATACTTACATCTCGAGAAGAGTATGTTTCATTTATTATGCGAATATTGTTATGGCCAAGATAATTGTTGTATACATAATGACATAAGACAGACGACAGTTCAGATATTTGATTATATAACCCATTAAGATATAGAAAACGATTAATGCATTTATGTATTCTGCCAACGTCGTTAGCTGGTTGTGTGAAATATTCCACCGTAAGAATAGAAGAACATGTAACTGTTCGTCCGTTTATATGAACTTGTATGGATTAAATTGCTGGATCAGCTTGGATCTAATGATTGCCCTTTCATACTAGTGTAGTAGTAAAATAGTAATACATGTATAATGTATGTATAATACAACAGGAATCTAACTTTTAACGAGTTTTTGTATACCTTTAATTTGCATATCGAGAACATATTTGTCCAGGAAGGTTGACATGTTTCCAACTTACAGTTGGTACTCTAACGGGAGCTTGTACACTTTGCTCATCAATCTGTTATTGCTCTCGTATATCACAGGCTTCATAGCAGATCTTGTTCAAAGAAGAACACAGCATTTTGCCGGGTCTTGATTCAACGATCGTTTAAATCACATGTATAAAAAGAACTTGAAATATACAACACTACAGACACTAAGCGGTATACCTCACATTTTGGCCTAATAGGCCAACAATGATGAAGATTCATGATTAAACTATTTTACAATCACGACTCATTGATTTACAAATGGCATTTTTTTTTCAGTGTCTGAAGCATTTTTTTCCGCCCCGGCGCTGTGTATGGACTTTTTCATATCACAGCTCATACGTTATACAAAGCCATTTGGAGTTTTATTGGAGTCAGCATTGTTCATTTATTTTTTACTACCTGTGTTTTTACTTTGAGTTAAAGTGCGTAATTTGTGTTATTTTGTTTGCACTGTTTCAATCTGTTTGATTTTTTGTTTGTTTGACAAATTACACTGCAAAAATAAAACATCAAACTATTTAAAGCACACTTATCGTCATATGTAGGCACCATGTCTGTTCATTGATTTTTTTATATGATGCATATCCACGTCAACAAACTTTGTTAAAATGTTTCACTACCTGCCTGACTCTTTCATTGAATTGTAAGTACTTTAGAATTCTACATGTTCTAGCCATCTTAAAAAATCTTTAAAACTCCAAAATTCAGGGTAAGAATAAAAGCAGGTGAATTGGTGTTTCTACACTCGTACTAATTTTTGACAAAATTTGAAAATGATTTCATATTTAGCATATTCTAATATTTATTTTATTTGCATTACATTGAAACTTGATAAAAATAAACCAGTCACCAAGAGGTTACGTTGATCATTTAAGTCATTATGAAAGCTCAGAAGAGCTTATACCCAGCTAGCACAAAAACTGAACATATTTTAGAAATGTTTCCTTAAAAAGACTGAAAACATTTTTTAAAAATGTTTTAAAACGTAAAATAGTATGGTTGCAGACATGTTATGATAACGTTTTCAACAACCATCCACTAAAATGTTTTTTTCAATAACATTTTTTTTTCAAAACAATCTAAATTATGAATATTTTAATGCAAAAATGCATACACATACAACAGGTTTACCATGAGATAAGAAATTTGTAGAGTTCTCTTTATTTTGTAGATGTAGCAACAAACCTAACGAAATTTCAAAGATAGGTTTTATCAGTTCACTAAACATCTTCAAGCATCTCAAGCAGGGTCCATTTCAGCTTTTTGGTTTTCAAATTCTGAAGGAAAAAATTATACATACTATCAATTTCATGTTACTTGATGTTTTTGCATTAAGTGTACGTGTCAATCTTGGCAATACTATTGTCTGCTAGATTAAAAAAGGCTGTTTTGTACCAATATTTTATTTGCACTTTGACAAACCATGAATTCAGTTTTTATGCTGAAATTGTGGTAAGCAGAACTATGTATACCTTTAAGCATCTTCAAACAAGAAGTGGATATCCATGGAACCGAACTTCATACATGTGTTCTATAATTAAAATTTTATTGAAGTTCAGCAAATACAAAGATGGCCCCCTCATATTAACAAAAAGATTTTATAGAAAATAAATGATAATACAAATAGTGGCCCTTTCAAAGGTCATATGTTCCCACCTTTTTGGAGTTTCTTGATCAGCTACTGATTTATGTAAAACAGTTATTGCATACTGCGGTCAAATGAATGAACAGGCACATTGTCATGGTCCAATCAGATTCTCATCACTATATAAAACTTACCTTGAAAAAAAATTAATCACCTTGGTTTATTGGGAACATTATATCATTAGGTATGAGCTTCTTTTGTAATCCTTAATCCCTGAAAAATAGAGAGATCATGTGTATTTCTTATAAAGAAATAAATTAAAAATGACAAGCATTATATAATCAAAACTGTGAACTTATCAGTTCCATCAACCCCCCTAATAGAGGGTAAAAACCTACAATAAACCGAAAGAAAACAAAACAAAACAAAAATAAATAAATGAATAAAAGAAAAAAAACAACAAATACAATTTTACAAACATGAATATGCAAAAAATCATATTATCTAAAACTAACAGAATATATTCAATATTATGAACCTAATTTTGACAATATGTGTAGTGTAAATGTTTCATGGTATCTGTCAATTTAGCTTCCATACATGAAGGACATGAAGTAATATTATAAATTCGAAAAATGACTTGCAAAGTTTCAAAATAAATGTCCTGGTCAGATTCAATGCAAAATGTCAACCTAAGTACTCACAAACATAATCACAATATATAACCTTGGTTCCCTTGATTACTCATTCATACAACTATCATGACAATGAAAAATGGTTTAAACATACATCTATAATGCAAAACTGTTGGAAAATACCCACTTCAAAATGATTGTAAACTGTTGACAACAAATCGTCTATATTCATTCAGAAGATAGTTGTTCTCTTTGTCACATACCTTTTACCTTCGATATTAATTTTGACATGTTAACTTTGTTGTCGTGTTCCGGACATGCAATTGAATCAATATTATACAAAATATGAAACGGAGAAACACGTACATTTTTCGGAACAGTACACACATTCGGGGCATTACAAAAACAAAATAAAAATAATATCAGGAATTACTTGAGTGTTTGTCTTCACAGCATGATGTTGTCTAGTGACTGGGAAATTGTAAAATGACTAATTGACGAGCTATATTTATAAATCAAGGTTACACAGACTGGTATTAATTCAAAGTACTTTGGCATACAGTTTCTGACTATCTAATCACAAAGAATTATTCTTCCAACTTGTTGGACAGATCCAGTTCTTTATATCGTTTTCAAAACATGTGCTCCTTTCACACGTGTGTATATAAGATAATACGCACACTGATAAAGGTCTCTAACCCATTTCAATAGCAGCATTTGGCACACCATTTACACTATTATCTCGTTCTTTCTATGGGGATGCCATCATCTATATATCAACGATGTTGGTTAATTGAAAGACAAAGAACAGTAAACTTGGATGAATTAATTGTAAGAAGACTAGTATTAAATGTACCTGTATAATTCATGTATAATAATATTCTTGTTCGATCATTTTTTAAAATTTAAATAATGATGTAATTATATAGCCTCTGTGGTCTTATAGTGCTAGATTATCAGAATTTCAATTTTATGATCTATTTATTTTACCTAAGGACCACTGTAAGCCCAATAAAAAGGACAGCACCAGTCTGAACATGTCTTATATAAACAGAAATGGACAATTAGCAGTGAACTTCTGCTGTGGATGAAACCCCGAAATGACGAAGACCGTACCAGCCGCAGCCTCGGTACCAAACTCATTCACTTTTATAACAAATTTATGACGCGCTTCCAATATGTAAATACCTTTTTAAACTTGTTTTACTAGTTGTGAAAAGTTTGCAATGCCCAATACAGGTAGCAAAACTTTTAGATGAGATTCAAGACTGAATTGAGGTATTTTTACAAGAAGGCCAGTGTTTACGAAACTCGAATCTATGAAATGTGCAACAGAAGGTGAGAAAGATGATTTTAACAGATTCAATCCATATATTTTTCTTGGCAAAACAATCCTCATTTCATATCGTCTCCCTTCATAAGGCAAAGCTATTGCTTCGAAGCTCCTACCATTGTAATAGCGAAAAGTGCGTTTCAACTCCATCATATCAACGTTATTTTTCCTTTCATTTGTCAAATGAAACACGTCGTTTTTAGTATCTTTTGGGTTAAATTGAGCTTCCCATTTACGAATATCATGATTGTGTTACTTCCAAGCCAGTTCGGCTTAATTAATTCTTTAATCTTATTGTTAGTCTGTCTAGCAACGTAACGGTTTATAACACGTGCAGACCGTTTACTCTTTGTGAAGTCCAAAGTTATAATAAGAGTAGGTCTTCGCTATGTTACGATCGTTCCTGGTAACTCGTAGTCCTTACTTAACAAAGAGTCTTGTTGCAATGTAAAGTTTATTTTGTTTTGCACTGAAAACGTGACCTCTTAAGAACTGATATTGATGGTAGATCAGTGCGT